>JAODAL010031382.1:0-48534 GCA_025379985.1 Phyllomedusa bahiana
ACTGGGGGGCCCCAAAAGTGAAAAAAACGTATTGTAATGTATTGGGATAATAAAAGGTATTTTTGGCACCTTTCAATTCACCTGTGGTGAAACTACAAAATTGCGGGATTCAAATTTAATGAAAGGGTGGCCTCATATCAAACCTGTGGGGCCCAAGTCAAAAAAACGTATCTGTAATTATTCGGATAATAAAAGGTATTTTTGGCACCTTTCAATTCCCCTTGGTAACTACAAATTGCGGGATTAAATTTTTAATGCAAGGGGGCCTCAATAACAAACGGGATGGCCAAGTCAAAAAACACGTATTGTAATGTATTCGGATAATAAAAGGTATTTTTGGCACCCTTTCAATTCAACTTGGTGGATACAAATTTGCTGTATTCAATTTAAATGCAAGGTCCCTCATAACAAACGGGAGGGGCCCCAAAAGTAAAAAAAACACGTACCTGTAATGTATTGGATAATAAAAGGTATTTTTGGCACTTTAAATTTCACTGTGGTGACTACAAAATTGCTGTATTCACATTTAAGTGCAAGGTGCCTCAATGAACAAAGCTGTAGTGCGCCAAAGTCAAAAAACACGTATCTGTAATATATTAGGATAATAAAAGGTATTTTTTGGCACTTATCAAATTAACCAGTGGTGACTACAAAATTTCTTTATTCCCAAATTTAACTGAAAAATTTGATCTATCAAAAAGCTGGTCTGCGCCAAAGTGAAAAAACACGTATCTGAAATGTATTGGATAATACAAGGTATTTTTGGCACCTTTCAATTAAACCTGTGTGATACAAAATTGCTGTATTCACATTAAGGGTGAAAGGTGCCTAATGAACAAAGCGTCGTGCGCCAAAGTCAAAAACACGTATCTGAAATTTATTCGATAATTACAAGGTATTTTTGCACCTTATCAACCTGTGCTGACTACAAAATTGCTGGATTCTAATTAAACTGCAAGGTGAATATATCAACAAAGGGGGAAATTTGGGCAAATTGAAATGAAAACCTATCTGAAATGTATACTGAAATTAAAGTGTAGTTTTTGCACCTAACAAAGGACCTGCAGTTACAGAAAAGATGTGTTATCCTAATATAAGTTCAGGCTGCCCAATATCCAGGAAATATTTAAAATAGAAAACTGTTAATAATTTAAAGATTTGCAGTGCAATGTCTACACAAGTCTTGGTGAACTTTTTCCAGTATTCTTTATAGAGCTTGTCTGTGTTCGCCCGTGGGCCCCCTCCTCCCCGCCCCAGCTTTCACCCGTGACTTTACAGCGGTAGATGCTCCTTTAAAATTCTCTACCTAACTACATAAAATCTTCCAATCTCTAATCTAACTAAGTTGTAAGGATCACAGCTAACAGTAGAGCTTTCTCTGTGAAGAAATAGAATAATTTCGCTGAGCTGATTGGCCACAGGCAGAGCGCAGGTCCTATCCCTATGAGATGCTGAGAGACACTGAGGCTGAACAGGAAGGGCTGTTCTATGTAAAACGAGGTCATGTGATTTTTCCAGCCAATCGCAACCATACACATCCCAGTCATGACGTCGCACACACATCTCACCCTGCTCTATTCTGTAAGCTGATTTGCTGGCTGCCAAAATGACATGAAGCCCCAAAAAATGGCGCGATCTTAATAGATGATGCACAGATTTTAACCTAAATTATCGCATGAGCTAAAAATTTAGATCAAAATAAAAACTGTGCCGATTTCAACTTTGTCGATAATAATCGCTCAACACTATTCTCAGCCTTGAACTTTTAATCCACAAGGGGGGACGCAACTCTGTCTGTTGCCATACTGTACTGGAATATGCCTACACTTCTACTCCAAATCCTCTAGGGGAAACAACTCTATATGTTGTTCTACTATATTAGGACATACCTGCACTTCTAATCTTGATTCACTAGGGGGAATCAAAACGTTATCTATTGTTAGTCTAAACTGAGTGTCTCACTACAAGGATTGCTTTTTATGTTAAAGATCTTGCAAAAACAAGTCACTTTGTAATATGTATCCATTAGCAGTGTCCTGCCTTTTTCTAAATAGCCCCTCTTGAATGGGCTGCATCAGCTCCTCAAGTCCCTATAGCTACAGCCCTTTTCGATCTCTCCTGATAGGCTGCCAGCACTGGTCGCTACAGTTACAGACAAAATGTCCCTTTGTCAAAGCAGTGATGTGCCAAAAGATTTTTTATAAAAATTAAACTTTATTTTAAACCACGGTAAAAAAGCTGCTTTCAAGCACCATTGGTATCGTCACAATTAGAAGGTACACATGCTCAAATCTATGAGTACATACGTATAAAGAGCAGCAGTCCTTTTCCATGCTCTAAGTGGAGCTTCCTCATGGAGACGCCAGGAGACCGGGCAGCCCGCAACAGCCCGCAAAAGAACTTTTGGGGTTGGAGGCCCTATGATTGTGCTTAAGTGAAGGTTGCACACAAAAAAGAATAAGAAAAAGTGGCACAGCTTTTTTATTACAACAGACAAAATGTCCTCAGCAGCTTGTCAATGCAGCCAGTAGAAGCCAGTAAACACACCCTTAAATTAAAAAATTAAACCAAGAAAACAGGACTGAGGTAAGATGAATCGATGTCGTGAGACAACACCTTTAACTGAGTAGAAGGAAGCAAATACCTACCTGTTGTTATTATACCATATAGAGATGTACCTACCCTGTTTGCCCGAAAATAAGACATCCCCTGAAAATAAAAACATATGAATTTTTTATGCAATTCAGAGTTTGGCTGCTTATGCTGATGTTTGTGATGAAATCACTACAGTATATTAACAAATTTGGATTTTTGTTCAACTGTAAATGTGAATTCTTGTTCATGGAAAAAAAAGATATCCCCTAAAACTAAATCTTAGCTCATCTTCAGGAGCAAAAATTAATACAAGAAAGTCTTATTTTTGGGGAAACAGGGTATATTACTGCTATGCATCTACTACAGGGCAGCAAAGAACTATCTGTCATTCTACTATTTACATTATACATTATATACATTATATTCTTAATCCATTAGAGGGAAACAAAATACTATCTATCTATCATTAGACTTTACAGATGCATGATTATTCATACCTCCCAACTTTTAGAGATTGCAAAGAGGGACACATCAAGCCACACCTCTAACCACACCCAAACACACCAACAAACTCCTTTCACTCTGCTCTTCCTTCGGCCTCTCACAATAGACCTCTGGAGCCACTCACAAAGAAAGACACACACTGGATCTCATCTTCACCTGCCTCTGCCCCTTATTTAGCATCTCAAACTCCCATCACCCCATATCTGACCACAGTCTGCTTACCTTCTCCACCATCTCCACTCCACCTGCTCCGCCTGTCTCACATCTAGTGCATCCCCGCAGGAACTTACAAAACCTCAACCCTCGCACTCTCTCTGACTCTCTTGCACCTCTTTCTACCATGTTCTCACTTGACACACAGCCTCCACTAAACAACTGAGGCGAGCTTCCAGAATTGCTGAACGCCGCTGGGAAGAAAACCCGCTCCACCCGACGGACTTCACCTCATACAAACAATCGCTACACACATTTAAGTTGCAATACCATCCAAACGGGTTTACTTCACCAAAATTTATCCTCCTTTTCTAAAACCCCCAGAATTTATTCAACACCTTCAACTCTCCCCTTCGCCCCCGCACCCCCCCCTCTCTCCTACACGGACGATTTTCCCACCATTTTCTAAATAAGATAACCTCAAAGAGATGCTTCCCCCCACATCCCCCCTACCCACCTCTATACCTCCACCACCCACCCTTACCCTGACAAGCCCCAGTGAACCTTCCTAACCTGTTTTCCCACTTTTTATCACATAATTTTTCCCTTTTAAGCCCAATCAAACCTCACCCCGTAACCTTGACCCACTGCCATCCTACCTCACCCCAAACCTCACACGTTACTTCCCGCCCTCCCCAAAATTTTCAATCATCACTAACCGGTTTTTCCCTTTCCTCTTTTAAACTGACCATACACCCACCTTTAAAGGGGATTTGCTGAGAGAAAGATTTTTACCTTCCTTATCAGCCCAGGCGTGTAAAACAAAGACGCTGTCATGAAGCTGCGGGGGAGAGGGAGGGGGAGGAGGAGTGGAGTGAGGAGGAGAACCCAAGGGGAGCGTCCAAAATTTAAGTGAAATAAAAACATACCAGGGGATTAGCATTCAGCAAGACAGCCCAGACAGACGTCGGAGCCTTACTGCAAAAATTAATGTAAGTAAACAAAAAAGGGAGTGAAAGAAGAGAACACAACAGCAGAGAGCACAGAGTCATAAGGGCTTTGAAGTACACTAAAATAAAAAAACTATAACGTGGCTCTGATACAAAAGAGACACCATTCACACAGCAGCTTAAAAGTTTTTTCATTTCTCTGTCTTTGGTTAAAGCGTACAAATCAACTACAACTAGTTTTTTCTGTATACAAAAGAAACATATTGCTCCCCCGGTGCCTTAAAAACTTCTGCGCTAGTCTATCAGATAAGAACTCTCTCTGCGAACCCCAGTCTTGTGAGGTCGTATCTAAAGATCTTTGAAGTAACCCCAAAGGGCATTAAGGAAAGGGTACTCTCTCAGACTGCAATTTTTGAAAATCACATATTTTTTAGAAAAGTGATTAAAAACCCTTTTGGGAGGATCCCACGTCAACATTACATCGGGGCAAAACCCCTTTAAAAAAACCATCTCTCGCCCCCCCCTCACTGTCCAACTATCGTCCCCTCTCACTGCTTTCCTTTTTTTATCCAAACCTGGGAAAAGCATGCACTCAACTTCCCCCCATCCCTCCAACTCTCTCCCTTTACCCCCTCCAATCAGGCTTCCAAACCCAAACCCCCCATGAAACTGCCCTAACCAAGTCACCAAAAGCCTTAATTAAACCTCACGCCACACTCTTCCTTTTTTTGACCGCCTCTGCCTTTGACACTGCGACCACTCCATCCTATAAAATCCCCTCCCCCTCGGCATCCGACTTGGCCCTCTCCTGGGTTCCTCAACCTCTCTGAAAGGACATTCAGTTTTCTCACTCCTTTTCCCACCTTCCCCTCGCCCCCCTTTTTTGTTTGGGGTCCCCCGGGGGCAGTCCTGTGCCCATCCTCTTCTCATCTACACTTTGCCCGGTCAGCCATGCCCACAAAGGGTTTTATACCACCCCGTAGGGACAACACCCCGTTTAATCTCCCCTGAATTAACTCTTTCTCTCCCGATCCCAGAGTCTTCGCCATACCTCCTTTTTTTCCTCCCGTCTATTAAAACTAAATGTGGTAAATCCGAACTCATCATCTTCCAGCGTCCCACTCCATCCCTCCACCTGATTCTCTACACTGTTTAAGGCACACTCTCCACCACTCCACAAGTCCACTGCCTTGGAAAACCTTTGACCCCCTTTATCCCTTAAACCAACACCAAACCCTCACCCCCCTGCCCCCTCCACCTGAAAAAAATTTCACGCATCCCCCATTCCTCAACTCTGACACCAAAAAAAAATATCCACGCCCTGCATCCCGCCTAGACTACTGCAACACCTTCTCTGTGGGTCCCATCCAGAACCTCGTCCTCTTCAAACCATCCTCAACTCTGCTGCTGCCCTTTTCTACCCCCTCCCCCCGTACTCCTGCCTCTCCCCTGTCAAACCCCCCACTGGGTCCCCATTGCCCAGCAATTTATTTAATTACTAACCTGACCTCGAGGCTCTCCAAAACCTCTCTCCTCCATACATCTCGCTCTAATCTCCCGATACCTCCCCTCACGGAATCTTTGCTCTTCACAGGGCCTTCCCTTGCTCCCCCCTTTATCACTCCTCACCAACCTCTCCAAGACTTCTCCCGGGCTTTACCCATTCTCTGGAACCCTTACCCCAAAAAATCAGCTCCCCAACTTACCCAGTTTAAAAAGCAACCGAAAATCCATCTTCAGGATAGCCTAAACCTACACTAAACCCCCCACCCCGTACACCACCCCACAAAAGTGCCCCCCACACTTTTTGTCTCTCCCCCCCCTCCCCTTTTAGATTAAACCCTCACGGCGGGCCCCCCTTTCCTCTCTGTATCAGTTACTAAATTTTTTGTCACAATTTTATTTGTTCAACAATTTTTTTTGTAAATTTCCCCTTTTGTGAAGCCCCTGGAATAATGGGGCTCTAAAAAAATAAAAAAAAAATAATAATAAAACACTCACACCAAGACACCCTTAACATGCCAAACCTATTGGCAACTTTTAAATAGCCAAAATGGACACAAATTTTTAGGACTGCATTGGATCCAAAAAAGAAAAATTTAAATAAGTTGTTAGTAATTACGTAGGAAGCTACAGAACTTTTTAATGCAAGATAGTTTATTGACACAAATTTATTTCCCAAATGAAAAAGAGGGAGAGGGAAAAAGAGGCTAAGAGGGACAGAGGGAAAAAGGTTAAAAATAGAGACTCCTTTCCCCCCCCAAAAAAGGGGGAATTAGGGGGTTTTGCTAATTCCAATCTAACCACTAAAGAAAACATTTCTATAACCTATTAAGAAGATTGCCTAAACATTTACTCATAGTCTATGGAGGGGAACAAACTGAAATTTTCCATATACTGTATTGCAAAAATGACATTTTGGGCTCGAAAAAAGTATGAATTGGCTGTTAACGCCTAATTTCATGCCTTATTAATAGCCTACGATGAGCAATGATTTAGGAACCACTGCTCTACAAAGTGTGTTCATAAATCTGGCGCATTCTAGATTTGTACGACAATTCTAGTCACAGGATATACCACTTCCCCGGAGATCGGATGCATTACAAAGTCATGTAATGCGGCCTTATAATTGCGTGCAGGCGACATTTAAACATTGTAGTGGAACGGGGCTGACCAGTGACGCCAAGATTTCTGGCGCATTCATCGTTATACATGCCGCTCCAATATGGTATATATTTCAGTTCTTGCTGCCCCTGGGCTGTTGTTAAGATGCAAAACAATATATTTAGGATCTCCATGTGACCCAGTGACGGCTGATACTTAAAATTTAAATAATTATGGCATTGCATGCTCTGCAGGGGTTTACTATCTAGTAGTGAACAGCCTCAATTGTCTGCGATCTAACTGATTTATTGAGGGATTTTAAACTTATCCTCTTTTACACAATTAATACTCCACACAGAGACTTTGCAATGAGCTTGGTACTCCTCTTGGGGGTCCGAGATAGTATGAACAGATTTGTGCATATTCAAACTCCAAATAGAGTCACCCATTCATCAACCTCAATGCATAAAGGCTTAATGCGATAACCCTCATAAAAATCTTCCGGCAAGTCAACAAAAAAAATGGCATGCTCACAGCAATCGTGACTAATGTCTCAGAAAACCACAGGAGGATGGCCTGTCTCGCTTCTGCTTGATTATAACACTGCATATCCTTCTAACTCGCTCAGAGATTTTATCCAAGCTCAATCAAGCCAACACTAGCACAAGCCATGCTAGCACAAGAAGTTTCTTGACTCTTATTATCAGCACTGTATATCTGGTTTGACCTCATTCAAGCCTCAAGTAATGTGGCTAGAGATGGGCGAATTGATTCTAACGAAGTGGAATGCGTTTAGAATTTCAGGAAAACTTCGGTTCGGAACGAAGTTCGAATCTTTGGGTACTTCGCCCGTGAACGAAGTGTGCTTTTTGATTGATAAAATGGCTGCGAGCACATGGCGTTACTTGGGGCAAGAAATTGGGAGAGGAGAAGGGCACGGCCTTGCTGACTCATGTGCATGAGATGAAGACAATCAGGAACGGCAGGGATTCTGTGAGTCACCACTCGAACTATATTATAGTCCGAGGCGCGGGCGTCTGGGAGTCATATCGCTGCTCACTGTACTGATTAGGGAGGAAGGGTGAGTGCCGCGGCTGCTTTATGATGCTGATACTAAAGTATACTCATTTTTATACAGCGGATTTTTGGGGGGTGTTCAGCTTGGTATCAGAGACTGCTTCTCTTAACGTATCTATTTATGATTTTGTGGGGGTATTGGAATCTGAAGTCTCCTGTGTGCGTCAATGCAGCCTGCATATACATTTTAATGTATTGCTCACAGCACAATGAATATCCAAGGGTGATCTAAGCTGTTCGTTGTATTTCATTTAAAGAAACAGCGTTTTTACAGTAAAAATACCACTTCATTTTTGTGCTCAATGAATTTTTTCGCGCAATTTAATCCAGGGGTTAATTATGCTTGTTATTGTGCTGTGGTGACTCCAAGAAACCGTCTTTCACAATCGAAGGTTAATTACAAGTTTTCCTCTTGTTGTGTAGCGTAAAAAACACGCCATTGTAACACGCTACAAAGGCTGGTAGTTTTTGGTGCTCAATTATTTTGTTGCAATTTACATCCAGGGTTAATTAGCATTGTTCAGTGCTGGTGACTCCAAGAACCGTCTTTCACAATCGAAGGTTAATTACAAGTTTTCTCTTGTTGTGTAGCGTAAAAACAAGCATTGTAACACGCTAACTAAAGCTGGTTAGTTTTTGGTATGCTCAATTCTAATTGCGCAATTTACATCAGGGGGTTATTTTAAGATTGTTCCTGCTCTGCTTGTTGGTGACTAAAAAGCTTTATTTCATACCGCCAAAAAATACATTTTTCCTGCAGCAACTAATTCTAAAGTGAGGTTAATTACAAGGTTTTCCTATTGTTGTGTAGCGTAAAATACACGCCATTGTAACACGCTAAAAAGCTGTGAGTTTTTGGCATGCTCAATTAATTTTGCAACATTGCACCATTTCATCAGGTTAATTAAGCGCTTGTTTGACTGCTGTGGTGACTTAAAAGGGAAAAACGTTTATTTCACCGCAAAATATACTTTTTCCTTCGTAAGATAATTCATCAAAGCCGAAGGTTAATTACAAGATTTTCTCTTCGTTGTGTAGCGTAAAATTACACGCATTGTTAACTAGCTTCAAAGCTGGTAGTTTTTGGACTGCTCAATTATTTTGCGCAATTTACATCCAGGGGTTAATTAAGCGTGTGTTCTGCTGCTGTGGTGACTATAATAGAAAACGGTTTATTTCCCGCACAAAAAATACATTTTTTTTTCTGTAGATTAATCACAAAAGCGAACGGTTAATTACAAGTTTACTCTTGTTGTGTAGCGTACTAATACACCGCCATTGGTACACAGCTACAAAGTTGGTGTGTATTTTGGGTGATCGCAATTGCTTTTGCACCAATTTACAATCAAGGGGTTAACTAAGTATTTTTTCCTGCAGATGGTGTACTCAGTAAAAGAAACTTTGTTGTTTTCATCGCCATCAGATTAAATTTCTGTAGCACATAATTCATATCCGAAGGTTAATACGGCCTGTTTGTGCTTTTATATTCAGTAAAATACACAGAGTTTTTAAACGGCACATACAGTCAATTTCCTGCCATTTGTGGAGCCAATTTATATCCAAGGGTTACCCAGCTTCTTGGTGGGTTTTTTTCAATTTTTGGAGTCAAATTACGGGTGTGTATTTATCATATACAGATATCGTTCATAAACTGTGTACTTGTACATTTTAGAACCAACAGTATGTCAGACAGAAAGCGCTGGACAAGGCTTCCTTCACCTTGCGAGTGGCAGAGGCAACAAACATTCAGGCCCAGGTGCAGCACAGCATCTGGGAGACGTCGCAGCAGGGGTTCAATCGGTGAGGGCCACAACTGCCGCATCATCTTGCGGCGTGTTGCTGACCAGCAAGCCCAAGGCGTTCTTGATTGGTTAATAGGGTCATCCCTTCTCCCAGATGACATTGACAACCCTAAGCCACAGAGTCGGTGGCGAAACGTCAGTAACATCCCTTAGTTGCATGGCAAGGTGAGTGGGTCAAGCGGCCCTCAAACTGTCCTCAAAACGCCCTCTGTCCATACGGTTCCATCAGCCAGAGATCATACTATGTGGTTGGGTCAGCGCCAACTTACTATAGCGAGGATGAAACATTTTGAAAGAGGGCAGTAAGAGCTATTTGGCAGCGAGAAGAAATGGGGCCATTTTTCCCCTGATTCTTGCAGTAGGCGGCTCAAAGTTTAAGATGTGGAGAGGGGCTTGGCGAGGTCTTGTTGTGAAGCGGGTCTGCCTCTGCATACCATAACGGTTGATGAGGACAGCAGAGTGACGATGAATCACAATAGATGATGATGTAGCGACCGCACTTGGAGCCGGGTGAGGGAAAAGGGCTTCATCATCGTCAGAGTAAGAGGGCTCGCTATGCGCTTCAGGCAGCTGCGCGAGGCAGACATAGTGGGTTGTGTGGCCGTTGAAGTCAGCAGAGGCTTAGCAGCAGTAGTGTAGAGGTCGGGAGCCAAGCGGCCACTGGGTAAAAAACATCGTTCGCAGGTCAATGAAGTTGCAGCACAAGGGTTCCTGGGAATGGGGGGCAGCGGCACTCAGTAGTCACTTCCAGTGCGGAGCCGTTAGGCCGTATAATCAGATACTCGGCGGTGTTGCAGTTCTTTGCTAAGACCAACGGAGGAGCGAATATGGGTTATGTAGAATTGTGGGCAGAAAGTGAAGCGTGGTCTAGGGATGTACGTTGGCCCCCAAAAAAACCCCATAGCCCATGCGTCAACACATGCAGGTCACCAATCCGGGTGGCCTGGGAGAATACGTGGATCTGCATGTGGTTTGATCCATCCTGCCGCCGACAGCACCAGCAGCAGCTGAGCAGTGGCACGACAGCCATTGCAAGCCAGGCAAGGCTCAACCACCTCTGCAGAAGGGAGCTGTTTCTCCTTTGTCATCATCTCCGGTACAGATGGCTCCTGGCTCACTTGCTTACTCATAGCGACCTGCAGTCGTTCGGGAGGACTGTCTGCACCATACAGAGAACAATGCTTGTGTGAGCCGGTTGGAGAAGTTCTATAACCGTAATTTCTTTTCCAAAATAAGGCAGTACCAAGCACTCAATAAAATATGTAGAACAGAAGGTGGGCCTAGTCCCTTGAGTTTATCGGTTTGTTCCAAGGTTGCACGGGAGCGCGGACGTCTGGAGCTGTTAAATACGGTCGGGCCAGTACATTGTCCCTTTTGGCCCATGGGTGAAATTGTGCTTTCTGCACACGGCACACCAAACATCCTTGGACACGGCGCTCGCCCCAGCTTTCTCCTCCACGTGTCAAAAACTGCGGCTCCTGCGCCAATGTCCGCCTCCTCCTCCTCCACCAACCACCCATCTCAGCTCACAAGTACTGCTCACCAATCATACCACATGTGTTAGGACACAGGGGCTGGAACGCAGTTTACACCTGGGGGGGGGGGGGGGGGCGCCCCTTGCTTCGGAGACAAAGTCACACAGGGGAGGATACTGGCTCCGCGTCCATGCAGCATAGAAATCGATGTGTGGCTTTCTCCGCGCCAACTGCAAATTCGTAACCATGGTGACGGACCAATGGGAGGAACTTCGTGTCCGCGCTGTTGTCAAGAGGAGGGAAGGTCCATGAGCCACGCAGTGCAACTGCACACGTGTTCCATCTGGTTGTGAAAGGTTCTGAAAGTCTCATCCACGATCTTCAGAAGTTTCTGAAAATGCCAAGGACACACTGTGCATGCACTTCTCATCCACTCCTACAAAGCCAGGACCACCCTCTCTGAGTTGTTCGGCAGGCAGATACGCCCTCCCAACCACACTCTGATATGGCGATGTTTCACCCGATTGGAATTCCAGCCTGCACATGTTGGACCGACTGTATGATCAAGAGAAGGCCATTTAACGATTTTTGATGATCCAGGCGGACACGGAGTACTCCCCTGTGTAAATTTGAGTCAGCCAGTGGCAGCTTCATGCGTGACACTGCCGTTTGATTGAGGCCATTCGACAAGGAGGGCCATGTTATTTTGTCAGTAGCCAGGACTAGGGGATGAATAACGTCTCTTTCGCACACTGCTTCATGTCTGGAACAGATGCTGAAAAATTCTGTCTGGGCAGGGGGAGGGGAGACGTGGAACTACATTCGCAGCCCACATGCTGTATCCGTTGCGGGACTGCAATTGGGATTGGGGCTAACTAGCAGGAGGAGGACGGAGGACATTGGAGCAGAAAGCACTGTCTGGTGAAATGAGTGAATTTTTGATCAGGTGACAAGAGTGGGAGGGGAGCGAAGGAGCTGGAGGAGGGTAGAATGGTGATGAGGGAAGACGAGGCAGATGACCGCAAGCACCGTGGCAGTATACAGTGGAGATGGAGGCAAGGAGCCCTCGGAGTCAACTTGTTGCAGATGTCTCTGCTGCATTTGATATTGCACTCGGCTAGTGAAAGCCCGAATAGGTCAGCATCGGCAGAGGGATGACTTCTGGCTCTCCACCCTATTGGACCCTCGCGCTATCGGTCCAAAATGGGAGCCTTTTTTCCTGCTATTGAGAGGAGGTACAAACTTAAAATACTATAGGGAAATTCCTTGTAGTCAGGTTGGCCGCTGCTATGTGCAAGGCATCGTCACTCCTCTGACAGCGTCTGACCCGGGGGGGTTTGTCTGCGCTCACGTACTACTGCCGTGGACTGCTGGGGGGAAGGTGGGGGGGTAGGAGCAGTACCAGATCCATCAGCAGCAACCTAAGTCTGGAGTCACTGATGAGCGCTTCATTCTCCGCATAGTGCAGGAGCGGCAGTACGCCAAGCAGCAGGACGCCTGGTGCAGACCCTGAACCAACAGTGGTGGCCTACTTCGGACAGCACTCTGCCACCCCAGTTAGAAGATACGCTGGACTACTGGGGCAGCCAAACTGGATGTGTGGCCGGCGAACCTGCGAGTTTTGCTGTGGTGAGAAGCTGTCTGCACCCAGGCCTAGTAGTGTGGCCATCAGAGCCGGGTGGTGCATTGCGGCGGGCGTGCCATAGTTTTACCCCAGGTAGAACTGCTTGTGCCACGGGAAACTGTGGACGACTGACTTTGTCTCAAGATGAAACAGGCGTGGATCAGGCCAGGATTTTCCCACACACAATGCCTTAGGCGTCAGGAACTACATCAGCCATGAGACCTCACCCAAACTGTGAGGAAATTGTGTCTGGGTTCAAACTACTTGCCTCAGCCACTATTCTGATGCGCCACCCGCCTGTGCAACACATCTGCTGACAGCGTTTCTCCATACTGCCTACCCCATCTTTACAGGGGGCATAGTATTTCCACCCAGTCCACCACTCTGTCATTGTGCCACTCTATGGGACCTCATTACCTGCTGCTGCTGTTGTGCGCGCCCGTGACATCCACAATGTGTCATTGTGCCACTCTCTGACCTCATGCGATGCTGTTGTTGCTGCTCGGTCAACTCCACACTGTTCATTGTAGCCATCTTGACCGCCTCATGCTGTTGCTTGTGCCGTCACCTCCACTCTCTGTCATTGTTGCCACTCTGTGTGGCCCACTCCTGTTTTTGCCACTCCAGAATGATCATTGTGCCACTGTCTGACCTCATGCTGCTGCTGTGGCTGCTGCGTGCCCTCCACCACTGTATTGACATTGTGCCCACTATCTTACCTCATGCTGCTGCTGCGTTCTCAAATCTCTGTCATTGTGCCACTCTGTGGCCTACTACTGTTTTGCGACTCCAGAATGTCAATGTGCCACTGCCTGACCTCATGCTGCTGACCTGTGGTGCTGCTGCCTTACCCTCCACACTGTGTCATTGTACCTGCTTACCTCTCTGCCACTTCTATGTCTTCTCCTGTTTTTGCCACTTCAGAATGTCATTGTGCCACTGACTGACCCTCATCCCGCCCTGCATGACCCCCCTGCTGCGCCTGCACCTGCATACTTGCTCCCCCTGGTCATTGTGCCAATTCTGTGGGCATACTCCTGTTTTGCGCCACTCAAGATATGGTCATTGTGTCACTCTCTAAACTCTGCCTGTTGTGGCTGCTGCCGTCACCACTCCTAAACTCTGTCACTGATGTTTTCCAATGAGCCACTCAGCTGGTTTTTTTCTAGCTGTCGCTGCATGGAGGACATTATAAGGCTACATTCCCGCTTCCAGTTTTTGGTCAGTTTTGCCCCTCTTAACTGCCCCAGCGGAATTTCTATATTGAGCGATTCTAAAAGTGGCGGTAGTCATTTTACTAAAACACAAAATTGTATGGAAGACCAAAAACCACAGCTCCCTCTGCATAGTTAAGCATGACATAAACATTCTTTCAGCACCCCTGCAGGCTTTAATGCAGCTGGAAATCGCGATTCGTCCCGAAATAGCAATCGGAGACCGAAACGAATTTTTGAGAAATGTCGCCCATCTCTTACCCCCAATCCAGATTGCCGAGGAGGCATTTTACTTTACAGAAAAAGCCATCCCTGCCCGGCCACCCACGAGTATCTTAAAATTTCAAGCGCGTTCTCAGCATCTGTCGTCCGGAAAAAAGTCACATTCTGAGCACCAACACATCGGACTAGTAAGCACGGGCCAAGGACTGCTAAATCTCTGTGGACAGACTCAATGGATGAGCTGGGGGGATGTCTCGTGTAACGGTGCACTCAAGTCGGCGCACGCTCTTCAAAACCGCAGGAATGGTGCAGGGTTCTTTACCACCAAGGGTCCTTCTGGTGGCATCGACGTGCGACCAGAGAAACCAGGCCGGTGTTGAAATTTATCTGTTTCTTGGAGACCGTCAACACACAGGTCCGGAGCTGTAGAAGAGGACCGAGCACTGCTGGGTAACAAGAACCTTGTGCCAGGCAAAAGGTGGTGGTGCGAATAACGGGCGAAATTGCTGGGCGCCCTTTAAGATCAGGTAGGCTGAGGACATCCATTGCTGGCAACTTGTCATGAACCTTGTCGTCCAAGAATTTTCTAAATCGTACACCGGGGTTGGACTCCTGCTGCGGAAAGGCTCAGATGGTCTGAGGTCTCACATTCGCCGTTGCGCACCTCTGCTTAGTTCCCGCCCTGGCTGGTTGCAGCGTCAGATTGAGCCTTCCCCGTCAACCGTCTCATTGTTGTTAAGGGGGGTTGTGGAAAACGGCTGGATTTCCATTTCCACATGCTCCAGGATTGTGGCAGCGAGCACCAATGCATTACGCAGTACGAGCAGTGACAACAATGGCTGACAAGTAGCGGGTCGCGGACCACTTGGGGTGTTGAGCCACCAAGAGTGGAGGCAGGTGAAAGAGCTCTGCACCATCTTGCCTCGTTTTGATGAAGGCCACCAAAATGGTCAAGTGCGGGACAATGGCCCTTGTTCTGGGAACGATTGTTGGACACTCTGAAACATCAAAAATCAATAGGCTGTGACATCCTTATTTTGAAAAACGTAAGCTTAGTGCACACTGAAGGCAATAGGCAATACATCTAATACAAAAAATCAGTGGCACACTAAAAACTAGTGAAAACATCAAGAGTAGTATTGGAGATATTGGGAAATGCATTACTGCTAAGGAAAAATGAAAAAACCCGGGACTCTTAGTTACAGTTTTAGATCAAAGTTTGTTTTAAGCTCACCTCCATAGCTGTAGGGGATCCCAGACAGGTGAGTCTAAACATGAAACTGTTACCTCACCAGGTAGTCCATTATCAGACTACAACATTCAGGGCGTGATAGGAACCTGCTACTGAAATATCCTGCACCAATTTTAAAAGATGGTAAGGGAGTGCAGCAAGCCAATGAGGTTGCCATTCCTCAAATAGACTTCAAAAATCATTTAGGCTGTGCACATCCATATATTTTGAAAAACGAAAGCATAGGTGCACACTGAAAAGGCAATAGCATACATCTAATACAAACATCGTGGCACACTAAAAACTAAGTGAAACATCAAGGTATATAGGAATATTGGAAATGCATTACTGCTAAGGAAAAAATGAAAAACCTGGGACTCTTAGTTTACAGTTTTTGATCAAAGATTGTATTAAGTTCACCTCCCAATAGCGTCAAGGGGATACTAGCACAAGGGGATTTTTGTCTCCTCAGCTTACCACCCACAATCCCACGGTCAGGTGGAGAGGATCAATCAAATCCTTGGCACATATCTTCGCCACTTTGTCTCGGCCCGACAAGACGATTGGTCCAGTTTACTGCCCTGGGCCGAATTCTCTTATAACTCTCTGGAATCTGAATCTACGGGCTCTTCACCCTTCTACATTGTCTATGGACTGCATCCCCGCCCACCCCTCCCTCTGCCCTCTGCCTCCGTGCCTGCGGTGAATACCCTGGTCCGGGACATGTCGGCCATCTGGTAGCAGGCTCGCCAGTCCCTTCAACAAGCTACAGTCAACATGAAATCCCAGGCGGACAAGAAGAGGAGACCGACCCGAACCTTTGCTCCAGGTGATAAGGTGTGACTGTCTGCCAAGTACGTCCGGCTCAAGATTCCTAGCTATAAGCTAGGTCTACGGTTCCTGGGGCCATTTGAGGTGTTACAGCAGATCAATCCGGTGGCTTATAAACTCCGGCTCCCTTCTACCATGCATATCCCGAATTCATTTCATGTCTCCCTGCTGAAGCCTGTCGTGCTCAATCGTTTTTCTCGGAAAGTTGCCTCCTCCCCCCCCTGAATCTGAGGCCTCCAACGTGTTCGTGGTGAAAGAGATTCTGGCTATGAAGTCTATCAGAGGGAAGTGACACTTTCTCATTGATTGGGAAGGATTCGGGCCGGAGGAGAGATCTTGGAAGCCGGAGGACAACATCTTGGATCGTGACCTACTAAAGAAATTTCTTCTCTCCAGAAAGAGGGGGAGGTCTAAGGTGGGGGGTACTGTCACAGGTGGTCCCGCAGCCATGGGTCGGGCTGCGGGCACACCCGTGTCTGGTCTGTGTCCCTCTGCTCCGGGGACGAGTGGCGCCGCGGTCCGCAGGTCGGGCTGCAGCCACACTCACTGCCCCGAGAGCCTGCATTTACCTAGCCACGTTCCTGTCCCTGCGCGGCTCTATGCCAGCTGCAGTGCGTTTTCGAGCCCCATAGCGCGCGGCAGTTCTTTGCAATTTAAAGGGCCGGCACGACAGTAATTGGTTAATTGCTGGCCGCTGGTCCTATATATTGGTTCCGCCCCGGCACTTCCTTGCCGGATCTATTGTGCCCATAGCCTTTAGAGAAAGCGTTGGAAGTGCGTTCTAGTGTCTTCGGTGTTCTGACCCTTTTGCTATGTTTATTGACCACGAACCTCTGCCGCCTGTCCTGACCTTTCTGCCTGTTCACGACTACGCCTCCGCCTGACGATTCTGTACCACGCTCCCCCTTGGCTGCCACCGCAAGCAAGTCACATCAGGGGTAGCGACTTGGTAGACTCCCACCGCAGCAAGTCCATCCCGCTTTGCGGCGGACTCTGGTGAAAACCGGGACCTACTTAGACTCCGCTCCCTGCCGTGGCTTATACCATCGCTTTCGGTGGTCCAGCGGATCCACTACCACTGTCCGTAACACCAGCTTTATTGAGACATATGGATACAGAAACAAACAGCTAAACAAAATAAAGCCCTTGGCCGTCTAGCCACTAGCTAAACAATATTAGAGTCCCTCTCTAATCTGTGGTCTGGATCTACCATCCAGTTCCCGCCAATACTGTAAAGTCCCTGTACACTCTAAGGGCTTGTTCACACGGAGTGTACACTCCATGTTGCAAGCGCTTTAGGAATCCATCTTGGGGTCCGCTCTGTCGCAACGACAGAGCGGACCCCAAGACGGATCCCTAAAGCGCTTGTAACACAGAGTGCAAACTCTGTGTGAACAAGCCCTAAGCTTTCCTCAAGCCTATGGGGGCCAGAGCTTCTCTGCAGCTCCTCTGCTGCGCTGCTAGCTAGCAGTCCACACCCCCCGAGCACCTGCAGGTACAGGCTTTTTATGGCCCTTCAGGGACCTAACCAAAACCTGGCCTTGAACACGGGGATTAGACACCCACCCAACACATTGTCTACTCCTAATAAGAGCCAACTCAGGAATGGCTGAAAAGCCACATTAACTACAAACCGCTGCCAACCGCTTACTGCGGCTGACAACACACATGGCTGACTCCTATCCCACCAAGGCCAGGTACCCTTGGTGGTGCGTTGCTTGCAGATTTCCAGCTGCACATCCTCTAGTGCCAGAAACATGTGACTACCATAGGTCGCTCTGCCACACCCCTTAAAATGTTTCCAAAGGGTTGTACTTTCTAAAATGGGTTGCCATAAGAGTGTTTCCTAATATTAGTTCACATCACAGCATGTGCATTAGTCGACACGAACTGTGTAATTCAGCCAAAATAGGTGTGTTGTGTCTTTTCATAGGCCTGTATCAGGGGCAAGTTAAAAACTAGGATGAAATGTGGGGTATCCTTAGAATGAGGAGACATGGGACAAAAATCAGAAATCTAATTTGTTACTTTTGTGCAAGTCTGGCCGATGATATTGTGAAAAATTGTGGCATACATACTAGATAATTGTGTTTTTTAACTTATACCTCTACATGCATAATTTTAACAACAATACCCATAAATAAATTCAATGAGGGGTGTTGTTTCCAAAATGGAGCCACTTTTGGGGGATTTCCCCTGTTCTGGTACTTGGGGGTTCTGCTAATGCAACATGAGGGCCTCCATCAATTTCAGTCTATTTTGCACACAAAAAACCAAATAGTGCTCCTTCCCTTCTGAGTCACGCCATGTTACATAGTTTGTGAGGCCAAAAAAAGACAGACGTGCATCCAGTTATTATTATTATATTATTACACTCTAGAAACTCATCCAGACCCTTTTTAAACTCCCTTAGTGAATTTACTATGACAAGTTCCTCTGGCAGAGAGTTCCACAGTCTCACTGCTCTTACAGTAAAGAATCCCTTTCTAAGTTTATGTAGAAACGTTCTTTCCTGGCATAGAGGATGCCCCATTGTTATCTGTACAGTCCTGGGTATAAATAGATCTTGGCAGAGATCTCTATATTGACCTTTAATATATTTAAACATATTTATTATTTCCCCCGAAGACATCTTTTCTCTAAACTAAATAACCCTAATCTTGCTAATCTTTCTGGATATTCCAGTCCACCCAGGTCTTTGAATTTGTTCAAGCATGACAATGTATTTCCTGTGAACTGGTGCCCAGAACTGTACACAATATTCCATGTGTGGCTAACCATTGACTCGTAAAATGGAGGAATGATGTTCTCATCATGTGCAATCTATGCCCATTTTAATACACCCTGTAATATGGTTTGCCTGGGCAGCTGCTGCCTGACACTGGCTGCTACAATTAAGTTTACTGTTCAATAGGAGTCCCAAGTCCTTTCTATGTCACTTTTTCCCAGCGATTAAGGCACCCTGACGTTCCTGAATGTCATGATTCACTGCCTGCCTGTTAATGCACCCTGACATTCCAGGAAAGTCATGAAAGCTTTTATGTCTCCCTGTGCAGAGATAAGATGAAAGCTCTATGCTAATTGCTGTTTCTGACAGCTAATTAGCACATCTACACATCAAGTGATCAATCACAGAAGTTCACAAGAGTCCAGTGCAGAGGATCCTGGGATTGGTCAGTCAGTCTGCTAACACACAGGTTACAGCTGATCCATGTCCCCAGGCTCTGCTCTGTGTGAGAGAAGTGAGGAGATGGTATTTCTGTGCTGGGTCCTAGTGCTCTGTGCTGTGATTTGGGCTGTCACAGCCTGAAATACTTTATTAACCCCTCCACTGCTTAATCACTTCACTTCCCCTGTGATCTATTTGTGGCAGCTGTCTCATCAGACAGTTTGCCACTTTCAAGTTCCAGCAATTTTCCAGCAATTTTCTGCCAGTGATCATCACTGGTTCATACAGTGAAAAACACACACAAAAATGAATCCTCTTCATTGCTAAGTCCCTGTTCCCCTCACTCATATTGTTATAGCTGTCTGATCAGTTAAAAAGACAGTTTGTAACTTCTGTTCCCACATCTGTCACTGCCCATCACTATCCTAATAAAGCCTGAAAAATACTCTAAAACAAGAAGGTGCTCCTTCAATTCTGAGGCCTGTGGAAGAGTCAAAAAGCGTATATGGGCCAAAAGTGGGGTATTTCCAAAAACTGCATAATAAGGAGAATCATTATTGAGTTGCGATTTCTTGGTAAAATCGACGGGGTTCCAATGAGTAATGAACAAAAATTGGAAATCTGCAAAAAAGTTACATTTTTGAAATTTCAACTTTGCTTTTCATTAATTTCTGCGAAATACCTAGAGGGTTAATAAACTTCCTAAATGCTGTTTTGACTATGTTAAGGGGTGTAGTTTCTGAAATTGAGTCATTTATGGGGGTTTCTAACATACAAGCCCCTCAAACCACATCAGAAGTGGCCTGGTTCCAAAAAAATCTGTTCTGCAAATTTTCCTGAAAATGTTAAAATTTGCTACTAAATTTCAAAGCCCCAAATGTCTTAAAAAATAATAGGGTGTTTAAAAAAATCATGCCAACACAAAGTAGACATATGGTAGATGTTCATTATTTACTATTTTGTTTGGTGTGACTATGTGTCTTGCACACAGAAATTTTTAAACTTTGAAAATGGCGAATTTTTCCAAATTTTCACAAAATTTCCATATTTTTCACACCTAAACAAGGATTTTATCGACCAAAATTAATTGCTAAATTGAAGCACAATGTGTCACGAGAAAACAATCTCTGAATCACATGGATAGGTAAAAGTGTTGAAAAGTTATTTACAGATAAAGTGGCACATGTCAGATTTGAAAAAAAGGGCTTGGTCCTTAATGCCAAAACAGGCTTAGACCTTAAAGGGTTAACATGTAACCATGGATTGGATTTTTCCTTCCCATGTGCATAACCTTGCATTTATCTGTGTCAAACCTCATCTGCCACTTCTCTGCTCAGGCCTCCATCTTATCCAGATCCTTTTGTAATAAAACATTATCTTCTATTGTGTTGATTACTTTACAGAGCTTAGTATCATCTGCAAAGATCAATATTCTATTGTGCAATCCATGTGTAAAATTATTAAGTAATATATTAAAGTAAACAGGGCCCAATACTGACACCTGTGGTACCTCACATGTAACAGGGATTCAGTGTGAGTATGTATCATTAAATTTTACCCCCCTTTTTTTTCTATCACTGAACCAGTTACTTACCCACTTGCAAACTTTTTCCCACAGTCCCAGTATTCTCAATTTACTTACCATTAGTGTTGAGCGATTACGTTGACTATCGACATCGGGCGATAGTCGATAGTCGGCCACCATCGATAAGGTTTTTCGATAGTGAGCAGTCGATTATGAGCGATGACCATTAACCCCTTCACGACCTTGGCCGTATCCATATGTCCAGGTGGTTTGGGGGTTCACGCACCTGGACGTATGGATACGTCCTGAGGATCGCGCGAACTCTAAGGCAGAGTTCGCGCGATCGGAACGGGGTGTCAGCTGTATATTACAGCTGACATCCCGCAGCGTCGGCCCCGACCCCGACGCTCCGGGGGGGGGGGTGCGGTTAACCCCTTAATTATCGCGACGATCGGGTCGCAATAATTAAGAGAGACGCAGGAGGAGATCGCTCCTCCTGCATCTCTGTCGGCGGCAGCAGCGCACGGATCGGGCGATCCGTGCAGCTCCTGCCTCCCTACAGACACCACGGAGGGCAGAGAATGCCTTCCGGGTTGTCTATGACGTCACGACGCCCGGCCGTGCCCTGTGGGCATGACCCGGCATCGTGACTGACAGTTACCATAGGAACCAGTCATAGCAACAAGCTATGTACTGATTCCTATTGAATGAGAGATCTAAAGATCTCTCATTCAAATCCCCTATGGGGAAAAGTAAAAAAATAACGTGAAAAAGTGAAAAAAAAGTAAAAAAAAGTGAAAAACATGTAAAACACAAACACAAAAAATAAAATAAAAATACGTACACCGCCCTTTTCCCCTTTACAAACGCCAATCGCCCCAAAAATGATCAAAAATAAATAAAGTACCCATATTTGGTACCCCCCCGCGTCGTAACGACCTGCCCAAAAAATCTGTCTTTAAATTTAAACCCCGTACGGTGAATGCCGAAAAAAAAAAAAACCAAAAACAAATCACAGAATTAAGATTATTGTTCTTTTCCGGGCAGCACAAAAAAGGGGGAAAATAAAAAGCGATAAAAAAACTCCTATAAACACCAAAAGTTGTCCCAAAATTAAAAACCCATTTTTTTCATCCCGAAAAAAAAAATTCCTCATCCACTCTGTAAAAGGAAAAAAATAGAAAATGTTTTAGCTCTCAGAAGAAAAGTAATGCATAAATATTGTTTTACACCCTAAAAACATTTTTCCTTTTTTTTTAAAAAGTCCCTTCAGCTTAAAAAAAAATATAAAAGGGATCGCCATAATCGAAAGCGACCCAAAAATTTAAAGCAAACTTATCACGATACTGAAAGGGTGAGACCTGTTAAAAAATAAAAAAAAAAAAAACACAACTAGGATTGCAGTATTTTTTTCACCCTGGCCCCCAAAAAAAAGGTTTTAAAAAAGCGATCAAAAAGCCTTGTCCCCCCAAAAAGAACAAAAAAAAACGCAACTCATATTAAAAAAAAACCATTCCAAACACAGCTCCAAGCACAAAAAAATTTTTAAAATTTAAAGGGGCCTCCCCGGACAAGGGCGATGAAAAAAACGTTTTTTCCCTTTGGTTTGAATAAAAGGGGTTTTAAATTGTAAAAAAAAAGCATAAAACAAAAAAAAAAACCATAAAAATTTGGGAAATCGTGTAATCAAATTGCCCCTGCGAGTAAAGCTCCCAATGTCATATTTTCCCCCCAAAAGGGGGGAACCCCCCCCCCCTTTAAAAAAAAAAATAAAAAAAAAACACTACCAAGATTTCTGTATTTTTTTTAAAAACATCTCAAAAAAACCTTTAACCCTAGCATCATATGCACCGCAAAAAGGCCCCAATAAAAACTTAAACCTCACCCCGCAAAAAACAACCCCCAAACACACTCTGCACACACCCAAAAAAAAAAAATTTTATGGCTGTCAAATGGGACAACATAAAAACGAAATTTTTTTTATAACTTTTTTCTACGTGAAAAAAGTAAATAAAACAGAAAAAAAAAAATAAAATCAATATAAATTGAAATTTTGTACCGCCCCCCCATAGAAAAGTTTTTCACATCATTTACCCCTGCACGCGAATGCTGTAAAATTAAAACTCAAAAAAAAAAGACCAAAACCCCTTTTTTTCCCCCCCCCCATTTTCATTGCCCAATGCTAAAAAAAACTATGGAACACCTGTGTCCCAAAAAAACAGAATACACCCCTAATGAGATCCCGAAAGGGGGGTTTTTAATCAAAAAAGGGGGGACTTCTTTGGGAAAGGTTTTTGCCTGTTTTTTGGGTACTTTTGGGGGGTTTGCAAATGCGACTATGGCCCCCCCCAAAAACGCGTTCCCAAAAACCAAAAAGGGGGCTCCCCCTTTATTTCGCCCTGCAAAGCGCCCAAACAGGGAGTTTACACCCAAAATTTTTGGGTATTTTCCAAACTTTGAAAAAAAAAAAAAAATTGCCCTTTAAAAAAGTTTTAGGGGTTTTTTTTTTCCAGGATTCCTTGTATATAAAGAAAAAATTTTTTAAACTAAAAATTCAAAAAATTGGAAAAAAATTTTTTTTTTAATTTTTACAGCCTTTGCTTAAAAAAAAAAATTTTTGAATCCCCCTGTGGGGTCAAAATATCAATGCAACCCCCCCCCGGAATATTCCTTAAATTTAAAATGCGGTCCCCTTTAGGGGGGTTTTTTTAATTTTTTGCACCTTGGGTGTCCCAAACCGAAATGGGGCCCAAATAAAATTTTATTGAAAATGAGACCCCAGAGTATAGTATGTGCTCCTCCTATTCGGGGCTTTTGGTTTAGCCCAAAAAATGCACTAGGGCCACATATGGGATATCCTGAAAAAAAGCAACCTGGGGGAAAATTTATATTAAAAATTGCATTTTTCCCAGTCACATTTTTCTGTAATTTCCCGTAATAATGGATAAATATTGAAAATTTGCAAAAAAAGTGAAATTTTGGGAAAAAACAACCCCCACTTTCTTTTTAAATTCGTGAAATATCTAAAGGGGTTTTCAAAATTCCCAAATTTGTGTTGTAAATAAAGTTAAGGGGGGCTAGTTTCTCAGATCGTGAAAATTAAAGGGGGATCAACATCAGGGCCCCTCAAAAACCACCCCCAGAACTGGGGTGGGCCCTAAAAAGGGTGTATTATTGCAAAATTTTCCCTTTAAAATGTTTAGAAATTACTACTAAATTTCTAAGCCCCCTAAGGGCGTAAAAAAAAAAAAATGATTTTTAAAAAAAATGATCCCAAAACCTAAAAATTGGACAATGGTAGTTTGCTAGTTATAAACTTTTTTTGGGGGGAAAAATTAATGCCCTTCCCACGCAGAAAATGCAATTTTAAAAAATCGCAAATTATTAAAAATTTTTCATGAAATTTTTATTTTTTTCACAAACAAACAAGGATTGAATGGAAAAAAATTTTCTTACTAACTTAAAGCCACAATGGTCATGAAAAACAATCTCGAACCCAAAAGGCTAGGTAAAAGTGCTAAAAGTTATTTTTTCACATAAAGGGACAAAACCCCGGTTTTCCCAAAAATAGGGCTGTGCCCAAAGGGCAAAACAGGCTGGTCCTTGGGGGGTTTTTAAAGCTATGAAGAACAACAGCACCTTCAATCTTCCACCCAAACAGGCGGGAGAAGCGGAAAAAAAACCCGCCACAAAAAAGTAAAAATGGATACCTGCAACATTTTAAAGGCACAACACTTAGGGAAATAAAAGCCCCCAAAAAAAAAGGCACACCCCCAAATTCACTACCCCCGTCTTGTCCACACATGCCCCTTTTAAAACCTGCATCACCACAAATTTAAAAATTCCAAAGGCAGTATTATTTTAAAACCATAAATTTTACTTGCCCGGGAAACATTGAAAATCCCGTCCGGGGGCCCACAGCATGAGCCAAAAAACCTTCTTTCCCCCAAAATTAAAAAAGTGTGGGAAAAAAAGGATCTTTCAACCCCCATTTTAGTTTCACGGGGACATTGACAAACCCTGTCCGGGGGCCCACAGAAAGAGCCCCAAACCGCAAAAACCCCAGATTAAAAATCCCGGGAAAAAAGGAGTCTTTAAAAACCCCCATTTTAGTTAACGGCCCTTTTGACTTTACCTTTCCTGGACCGAAAGAAATTACCTTTAAAAACCCTGTCTAAACCCCCAGTTTAAAAAAATGCCGGGAAAAGGACTTTGAACCCCCCTTTTTTTTTCCCACTGGAAAACTAACATATCTGTCCTGTACCCCCGAAGGGCCCAAATTAAACCGCCCTGACCCACAGATTAAAAAAGTGCCGGAAAAAGGATTTTTAAACCACCTTTTTAATTTAAAACTGGACATTGACTAAAAACTGTCCCTGGACCGAAAGAAATGACCTTTAAACCGGTCTGCCCCCCCAAATTAAAAAGTGCCGGAAAAAGGAGCCCTTTAAACCCCCCAAATTTATTGAACTGGACATTGACTATACCTTTTCCTTTTGCCAACAGAATGACCCGGGGCCCGGAGTTACAGTGGGGGGCGGGAGAGCCCAGGTTTGGCGTCCATCACAATTAACCCCGCGGGTTTAAAAAAGCCTTGATGACTCAGCAACGAAAACCCCGGCTGAAGCAGAGTGGGGAAAGCGGAAAGGTGTGAAAAAACCCCCAGCCTTCCTCAGAAAACACAGTCAAGACCGGGAGCGTTTTGCCCCCTCCGTAAAAACCCAGACCAATTGAGCTTCATTTGGGAAAAATACTGGGGGTTTAAAACGCTCCGACCACCCATTGCCCTTTTCTTGGCATTTTTTTTCCCTCATTTTACCAACGTGCTGGGGGAAATTTGAATCTTTTAACTTTGTTCTCGGGTCCGTCCCCAAATCCATGTCCCTGAATAATTTAAAACGGGGTTCAATTTTTCCCCTGAAACCTCCCTTGTACAATTTCAGAAAAATTTTTTTTAAAAGCTATTTTGTACATGAAAAGTTTTTTAGTTTTTTATTTCTAGAAAAACACATTTTTAAAATGGGAAGGAATCCCCCCCATGCCCTTTTTTTCTCTTTTTTTAATTGTTTAAAAGGGGTTTTGCCCCTAAAATAAAAGGGTTTGATGTTTAATGATAAAGATTTTTCAAAAAAAAGAAATTTTTTGCAAAAATGTGCCCAAATTTAACAGTGTCCTACCTTTCCCCCGGGTTTTCTGAAAGCAAAAAATCCCCCTTGAGCAACTCTTGACAAATGTGAAGAACAAAAAGTCTTTAGGGAAAAAAATTTTTTTTTTATAAAAGGACCTTATTTTTGGGTGCATTTCAAAGCAGCAAGACCCCAAAAAAAATTTTAAAAAAAGACTTCCAAACCCCTGGGTTAAAAAATTTTGAGGGGGAAAAAAAGCCACTTTGAAGCCACAAATTTTTGTTCCAAAGGACCAAGATTATTGGTTTATCTCACAGCTAAAATGCCCCCAAAAAAATTTTTAAATATGACTTCTCAGCCACTATTTAAAAAAATTTTGGGGGGAGAAATGCCACTTAAAAGCCAAAATTTTCTGTTTCCCAAAGGGCCATTAAATTAAAGCTGTATCTCACAGCAACATGACCTCAAAACCATTGACCAAAGCGAAAATTTTTTTAAATAAATGAGTAAATGGAATACGGGTTGTCATGAAAACCCTTTGGGTCTTTTAAAAGTCCCCCTACCGCAAAACCACAAAAAGAACTTTTGGAAAATGAGAAAAAAAAATTGCAGTAAAAAAATGAAACTTTTAAAAAAAATTTTTTCAAGAGGACCATTTTTGTTTTTTAAAAGGGAAATTTAAGTAGACCGGGAAAAAAATCGGTGACCTCCCGGGAATTGGGGGGGGCCCCAACAACATCCAAAAGATCCCTGCCTGATTCAAACTTGATGAAAGTCAAAAAAAGATCCACATTAAAATTTTGAAAGCCGATGCGTTTTTTCGTAATACTCCCTCCAGCTGTGCGAAGGCCGCTCAGATATGACGCGGCCTTTTGGGGGAAAGGGCCAAAACCTTATGGCGTGACAGCCAGCTTTGGGCCATTTTGCCATTTTTTTGGGTACCCAGAAGTCATTGGGCCCGGGAAAACATACAAAAAAAAATCGGTGTTGGGACGCAGATAAATTCCCGGGACCATAACTTAAGCTGAACTCGTTAGTTGGGTGTGTGGGCCCTGCATTGCATGCGTTGGGAGTTTGGGAAAAAAAAAAGGAAGCCAGAGGGGCAAACCCCTTAGGGTTTTTGCCACCTCCTTTCCCGCTGCCCCCCGCCGTAAAGCCTACTTTGCACTCTACTGCGTCACGTCGCGGGTGGGTTTTTCCATCGTGACAAATTTTTGGGGGAAAGTGGGAAACAGACACAACAATGGGGCTCCATTGACAATCACAAAAGGGCCCCCATTTCCTGCATTTTAAATTTTCTATTTGGGGGTTTGGGAAAGGGAAATGCTGATTTTGTTTTTTTTACCGGGGAAACCAGGAGGGTGGCCACCCAGTAAAATGTTGGGTTCCAAAATTTTTAAGGCCTTAATGCAGGATTTATGTTTTGGGGGAAAAAAAAAAAAAAGCATTTCCCAAAACTCATTTGAAGATTTAGCCTTGGGTTTCCCAAAACCCCCTGGGTCGAGGGCACTAGCAAACGATCTTCCTCATCTTCCTCCTCCGCCTCAAAATTCCCCCCAACCTCTTTCCCCAAAGGGAAGGGGTTTTCGGTTTAAAAACGGTGTCCTAGGAATACCTCCTGTCCCCGTCCTCCTCCTCCTCCTCCCCTCTGCTGCCTCTTGGGACAGGGTTCAAAAACAAGGGCCCCGACCCTTTCCTGAGGAAAGATGCACCCTGAGAGCTGATTTTCGCCACTTTTGCTCGGAACCCCCCAACCACTGCCCCAAAGGGGAAACCCATTTAAAAGTTTAAACTGCGGGCCTTGTGGGATTTGACGGAAGAAAGGGGTCCGTGTCCGCATTTTTGTCCGTCCTCCTCCCCCTCCGTCGCTGGTGGGGCCTGTTTTTTTCAGAATGTCCCCAAGATCGTTTCCCGAAAATAAATCCCCCACAATGCTCATGCGGGCAAGGGGATTGTCCCCCACTGACCATTTTGGGGGGCTTCCCTTTTAAAAAATGGCAAGGGTGGGGCAGAACTCTTTCACCCCTCCACCCCGGGGCTCAACACCCCGAAATTTCCCACCGCTGCTTTCAGGCCATGTGTCCCTTCGTACTGCCTAAAAGGGATTGCGCTGCTGCCAAAAATCGCTGGAGCATGTGGAGGGGGGAATTCCAGCGTGTTGCCCCCTCAACAATGAACAGTTGACGGTGAGGCCGAGCTGACGCTGCAAAAGCCGGGCCCGGGGGGACAAGCCGGGGTGCGAACCCCGGAAGTGCAACTTAGACTTCCCAGCCTTCCCCAGTAGGCAGTCCAAAACCCCGGGGAGGGGGCTTTAGAAATTTCCCACGACAAGGTTTTGGGCAAAAGGGCCATGCAAGGGGTTTTGCTCCCCGCCTACCGGAAACTTTTAATGGCGGCCCAAATTTCCCGTTTTCCCCACACCACCACCTGGCCGACAAGGTTCTTGTCACCCAGCCAGCGCTCATTTTTCAATGGGGGAGAGGCCCCACCCAAAATCCTGAACCCGTGTTGGGTTGGGCGGGCCCCAAGACAGATTTAAATTTTAACACGGCCCTTTTTTCTCTGGGCATTTGGCCCCCAGAGGGCCTTGGGGGGAAAAAAACCCGCACCATCCCTGCGTTTTTTTAAGAGCAAGGGGCCGAGCCCGAAAAGCCACCGGGCACCCCCAGGGGGGCCCTCCACCCACTCACCCAGTGAGCTGTCACAGAATAAAAGCGGCCTTTGGCCGTGCAAATGTCCATGTGTCGGTTTGGGCAGAAAGGGCTTTTTTGGGCCCCAGATGCAGACAACCGCCCTTTAAAAATTTAAAATTTACCCCCTGGGTGGGCCCGGGGATTTAAAGGCCCCTTTTTTGGGAAAAAAAATGCCTGCTTGGGGATCTGGGTTTTTTTGGGGAGGGAAGGGCCATGACGTGTGGGAAAAACCCTCTTTTTTCCACCAGACGGGAAAGGGGAACAAATTTAAAAAAGGCCAAAAAACCTGGGAATGCCGACATTCAGGCTTTGGGGTTTTTGGGGTGGTTTGGGGTTTTTAAATTTTCTTTTCTTTTTCTCCCAAACCTGAAAGACAAAAAAGGCTGGGTGCTGACCCGGCCCCCTGTCCGGGGTGCAGGCTCAAACTGGCGGAAGGAGAAGGGGGAAAGGAAAGGGTCTCTTGGGGGTTTCTGGTGGGGACTTCCGGGGGACGGGGGAGGGTGAAGGGGGAGGCTGATTTCCCGATCATGACTCTGAGAGAAAATTTGGGCCCGCTGAGGGAAAGCTGGGGGTGGCGGAAGGCGGGGAAAAGAGGGTTTGACAGTGGTTGGAGGCCCCGGGGTCGGTCTGGGGGCCTTTTTTTGGGCCCAAATGTTGCCTTTCCCTTTTAAAAACCCTGCATTTTGCTGCATTTTGAAATAAACAAGATGGTGGTGGTTTTTAAACCCCCTAAGGTTCATGCCTCTACTTATAAGTTTAAAGGAAAAAATTTGGCAATTTACTCGGGTGGGAATCAGGGGGCTTGGGCAAAGAAGGGCCCAGGGGTTGAAAAGGTCCTGGACCTTTTTTACGGCGAAAAGCGAGGAGGGGGTTTTTCGCTGACCGTGGGTGGGGGAATCATATCAGCCGGACTTTTGCGACCCCCCCCCCCCTTTTTTTAGGGGGGAAACCCTTTCTGACACACCCCATCGTCTTCCTCCTCGTCCAGGAAGAAAGCGCTCGCAAGCAAATTCGCTGAAAAAACCACGTTTGGGTCCGCATTTTCGTCCTTTTCCCTCATCAACACAGGTGGGCTTTTAGCGTCCTGACATTCCCGGGATCCCGGGGCTGCAGGCTACAAGCAAGAGGGGCTGCAAGGGGGATTTCCGACCGCTGGGGCCCGGGGTTTTTTTTGGCCGATTTTAACCCCCTTCCTTCTCCTCCTTTTGATGGCAAACATAACGGGGGCAAGCAGAGAAAATCATCCCTTGGCCTCTTGATCTTTTTAAAATGTCCCTTTTGACCCCCCAAACCCCATTTTTTCATCAAAAAAGGCTTTTAAAAAAATGGATTTTCCCCAAATGGTGGGTAAAACAGTTTAAAATTTTGGGGGTGTTCATGTTGGAAACCCATGCTTTAAGGGAAACTGAAGACAAAATTTTTGGGCCGTGAAATGGGAAAACGAGGAGGTTTAAACGCTGGGGATTCAGTGTTCATTAACCACTGAAGGGGCAAATTTTGGGGACACGTTTCTTTTTTCTGAGATTTTACAGGGCCCGACCCACATGACAACCTGACGGTCCCCCGCAACGATTGATCCCCTGGCATGCGGGGGGTTTTTCGCCGCACTGAAGGAACCCCCCTTCTCCTCGTAACCCTCCATTTTCCTGCCCCCCCCCCCTCTTTTCTCGCTTTAAAACCCCCCCCAATTTTACTCCATGTTCCCAAATATAAAAAATTTTTAAATTTGGAAGAAATTTTTTGGAAAGTCTCTTTTTTTAAAAACGGCAAATCAAAAAGGGTTTTTCTCAAATCCCCAAATACAAAACAAAATTGCTGGATTTAAATATTTAAATGCAAAGTAATCTATCAACCCAAAACGGCCTTCGGGCCAAAAAATGAAAAAAAAACGTATTTTGAAAAGTATTCGGATAAAAAAGGAAATTTTTTGGGACCTATCAATTCACCTGGGGTGACAACAAAATTTTCAGCATTCACATTTAAGTGGGAAGGGGCCTCAATGAACAAAGCTGTAGGCACCAAAGTTCCCAAAAAACCCTATCTGTAATTAACCGGAAAAATAAAAGGTAAATTTTTTTCCACCAAACCCAAAAAACCTTTGGGAAAATACACAATTTGCGGATTCAAATTTTAACTGCAAGGGTGGGGTTTTATCAACAAATCTAGACTGGGCAAAAGGCAAAAAACACGTTAAAAATTAAAATTTTCGGATAATAAAAGGTTTTTTTTGGCACCTTCAATTCACCTGTGGTAAATACAAAATTGCTGTATTCAAAATTTTAAATGCAAAGTAATCTACAACAAAGCTGGCTTCGCCCAAAATGAAAAAATACTATCCAAAAGTAAAACGTATAAAAAAAGGGATTTTTTGGCACCTATCAATTCCCCCTGGTGCTAAAAAATTGCAGTATTCACATTTAAATGGGAAAGGGTCCTCAATGAACAAAGCTGTAGTTCCCCCAAAGTAAAAAAACACTTTAACTGAAATTTATTCAGATATTAAAAAGGTATTTTTTGGCACCAAACAACCTGTTTCAATTTTCTGGATTTCTAATTTTAAAATACAAAGGGGGAAAATATCCCAAAAAAGGTTGGGAAAGGGGCAAATTTAAAAAGAAAAACCTATCTGAAATGTAAAAACTGATAAAAAAAGTGGAGTTTTGCACCTAACAAAAGACCTGCATTTTCTTAAAAAATGTGATCCAAAAAGTTCAGGCTGGGCCCCAAAATCCAGGAAATATTTCAATTTGAAAACTGTTAAAAAATAAAGCTAATTTCAATTTCTACACTAATTTTTTGGGGAACTTTAAAAAAGTATTCTTTATAAGCTTGTCCCTTTTTCGCCGCGGGGGCCCCTCTCCGCTCCCCCCCGGACTTTTTAGCAGTAGATGTTCCTTTAAAAAACCACCTAACTATAAAAAAAATTTTCCAAACTCTAATCTAACTAAAATTTTAAGGATCACAGCAAATAAGGTTTCTCTGGAAGAAATATAATAATTTCGCTGAGCTGTTTGGACACAGGGAGAGCGCACGTCCTTCTGCTCTGAACGCTGAAGACACTGAGGCGAACAGGAAATGCTGTTTTTATGTAAAACGTGGTCATGTGATTTTTTCCAGCCAATCGCAACCATACACATCCCAGTCATGACGTCGCAACACACAACTCACCCTGCTCTAAACTGTAATCTGATTTGCTGGCCGCCAAAATTACAGGAAGCGCCAAAAAAGGCGCTATCTTAATAGATGATGCACAGATTTTAACCTAAATTATCGCATGATCTAAAAAATCCGATCACCATAAAAACTGTGCCGATTTCAACTTTGTCGATAATAATCGCTCAACACTACTTACCAACCTTTTATGTGGCACCGTATCAAATGCTTTAGAAAAATTTAGATATATTACATTCAATGCCTTACCTTGATCCAATCTAGAACTAAGCTCCTAATAGAGCTGATAACACTAGTTTGACAGGACCGATCCTTCATAAACCCATGCTGGAACGAAGTTATACATATATTTTCAATCAGATACTCAAGTATAACATCTTTTAGAAAACCTTCAAACATTTTACCTACAACAGAGGTTAAACTTACCAGCCTATAGTTTACAGGATCTCCTTTTAAACCCTTTTTGAATATTTGCACCACAATTGCTATGCACCGGGGGCAAAAATAGAGAAGCCTGGACCCGTAGCAAACTTTTGGATGGGGACCCCCCCTTGAACAATGAACATTTTAATAAGTCTGTTACTAAATAATACAAGATGCAAATACCTCACCTACATATCACCATCATACTGCTACCAAACAAATCCCACTATACCAAGACCAACATTACCAAACATTACCAATAACTCTACTACAGAAGAACCTGATTATACCATCAGAACACAACCAAACATAATGACTAAATAATACCCCTACAATACTTCTGAATAAACATCAGTATACAAAGACCAATATTACGACCATACAGTGACCAATTTTTGAGCCACCTATTCATCTCTCTAATCTCCTGCCACCTCTCTGGTGTGGCCCCTGCTACAGGTAGTATTTCTGAAAATACTACCCTGTAGGTCCTTGCCTTGAGTTTTTGGCCTTATTCCCTGAAGTCATCATAAAGGACACTCCAGGTATCTCTAACTTTGTCACTGTGCACCAGCCTCACCCAGAAGTCTGTCAACCCAATCCACGATATGTTGAACTCGGGGCCGAGGAAATCAACATACTGTTTGACGATCCCAGTCTTTCTGACAGATTGCCCTGTCTGTTCCCCTAATAATCGAGTCCCCAACTACAAGCACCTATCTAGCCTGCCCTGCATTCCTATTCCCCATCTTACTGGAGCAGAAAGGGGTAGTGTCTTGCTGCAACACAGCTGTTTCTGAACTGACATCCCCTCATCCGCCAATCTTGCAAATTTTTTGGGGTGTGCCAGATCAGAACTAGCCTCCCTGACACTTTTCCCTTTACCCTTCTTTCTGACTATTACCCAGCTAGCTGCCTCATGCACCTCCATGCTGCCATCCTCCCCCGCATCAACCCCAGTGAGTGCTTGCTCAGTGAGCAGCAGACTCATTTCAAAGTTGCCAATGGATCTCATTGTTGCCACTTGCTCATTTAGATCCAGGATACGGGCTTATGAATGTGCAGTGGGCACACATCACACATACCAGTGTACCCCCTCAAACGGCTGATTGCAAATATTGCACAGGGTGTACACTGGACGGCATTGTCAATCATGAAACTCATGGGGATATTACAAAAAGAAACACACGTAATTGAAAAATCAGTACAATACTGTCCCTTCTAAACTCCCCAAATCTAAAGTTCCAACAATCTTAAATCCCGCATTTAAGCCAAAAGTGCACCTCAGATACAAAACGCACTCAAACGCTTGGGCATTCACTCTTTCACTTAGCTTTAACACCTTTTTTCCAATGCTGTCTGCAGAGCAGTTGCGAAACTCTCCTTCAGGAAAACCAGTATACTTTATGACCACATATAGGGTATTGCCACAATTGAGAAAAATTAAGCAACAGGTTTTGGGGTGCATTTTCTATTGCATTCTGTCACGATTGACTTCGCGGCTCGCCTGTCTCTCTGTATACTGCCGGGGACGAATGGTGCCACGTTCTGCATGTTGGGCTGCGGGCGCGCTCGCACTGCTGGCTTTGACTAACCTATACACGCTCCTGCTCTCCTCTGTCAGCCAGTGGGCGCAGCCTCGCTCCAAAAGGTGTGTGTGCATTGGGTCTGTGATATTTAACAACAGTCAAAGGGGACATAGGAATTTTTTTAGAGAAGTATTTCTGCTACTTTGGAATATATGAAAATTTTAAAGTTCTTGGTGTATATTTTTGATCAAAACTGTAAGTGCCCATCTACCAATGGTAAGATGACCTCAATTCAGATGGGAACCTACGTTATATGTTACCTCTCTTTGTGTCTGTTTAAACTTGCACATTTCAGGGAGAGAAGATTCCAGCTATAACCTGATCTGATTAAGAAACCTTGCAGATGGGTAAAGTGCAAAAACCAAGATGGGGCCAGCCACTTCCCCATGTAAACAGTCTAAAAATAAAATATGGCCAGCACATCCATTTTGAAAAATAAGTATATAGGTGCATGCTGGTGCGCGTTCTACAAGCGCTAAAAAACAAAGCGGACATAAGAATTTTTTTAATTGATGTAACCTTGCCGTTAATAGATGGACATTTACAGTTTTGATCAAAATTGTTCACTAAGAGAGGGGCGTGGCCTGGACCTGCATGGAGTTGGTCGCATGAGATAGGAGCTCCGTGGAGAACCCTGCTGAAATCGGCTCACATAAACCTTATACTGCATCCGTTACTCTTCAGTTCGGTACCGGACTTTCTGGATCCCACTGTCAGCACCTCTGGACCTTCTGGAAAACCATCACCCATAGCGGAGCAACGCGGTGTACCTCACAGCCTGAACTCCGCTCCCGGCCCGAACCCTGCTGCAGCGCTGCCCCACGTGAGGCACAGCCCATCTCCTGAGGCGCAGACCGCAAGTAAAGGACCAGACCCGCGGGTGGACACACTCCTCCCGTCCCACGTCTTAACGGGACCCTGAGGGGTTGTTGCTGGGAGCTTGGAGGAGGCTGCTGTCTGCGCGCGGTGAGCGGACCATCCCGGCCACTCTCTGAGTCTCTGAACATCAGCGCACAGAGTACCACAGCGGAGAACAAGCAGCAGGCCGCCGACAAGAAGTGAGGCACAGCTACGGGACCGGAGACAAAGGAGAGACACAGACGCCGCATCGGATCCGCTGCTCCCCCGTAGCTACAGCGAGGAGCACTATCTGTACCGGATCCCCCTGTGAGTGCAGCGCCAGTTCACCGCACTAGAGGTGAGATCGTTCAGAGGAGGGGACACAACAAATCCTGTCAGACACCATAAATCATAGTCTCACAGCGGCCCCTCACCCGACACTTGCCCCTGGCGGGAAAGTCCGCCATTTTCCACCGGCTTCCCCAACGGCTGCGGCCATATTTGGGAGACTGGCGGGAAAATCGGCCATTTTGCCTGGTCTGCTCCCCAGGACACTCAAGGCTGCATGTAAACGCCCAGCACGTACTGGAAAACCAGACCCATCTTTCACATATACTGTGAGCAGCTTTATTTCATATACAACATAAGGACTTTATTAGCTGCACAGCAGCATAGGAGTACTGCCAGACTCTCTCGCTTGCTGTATTCACAGCAGCAACAAATTTGAGAAACCTACCGCTTGTGGTCCCCCAGGTCTCTTAACAACACGGGCCACTTTATTAACGCCTAACCACCACCTCCACACGGATTTCCCAAATTAGCATACCAGAAGGACTGTGCAGTAGTCAAATATCAGTTACAATTAACACTACAGCAACAATACTATGAAAGTCCTGGCCTGAGATTGGCCCTGAAATTGTAACTTGGTGAAAACTAGTGAGTCCCGTTGGCAAACACGTGGCATCGGCCATCTTAAATAGATTACTGGTTCTACACTGTGTACATGCCAGACTAATCCTCTGCAGGGGACAAGCACAAACCACTGCTGTATTGGCTCAAATATCAGTTTTTGTGATATTACTCACCCATTGAGACTGCTTGGGAAATCTAAGTTGTACCACATGGACACTGATTTTACTAACAAGGTTTAGGCTCAGAGTTTCTGGCGGTCATTTGATGATAGCCCTACGGACAGCATTGAAAGCTTGGAATCTGTCTGCTCTCCCTCACCATCTTAGTGGAAATAAGACATTCATGCTGTCTCTATACTAAACCTCCAATATCTCATATAATCTCTCGGCACTTGATCACCAAGCAAACAGCTCCAAGGCTCTGTCGATGCTAATTCCTTAGCGATCCTACCAATAGGCCACTTACCTTTCATATAGTTACCTCAAATATATTATAACTCACCGGAAGCAGGGAAACAGAGGAGGAAAAAAAAAAAACACAGATAATAACCCAACTCTTTCCTCCTGATAGTGAGCTCTCCTCTATGTCGTTCCGTACACAAAAAAAGATGAGAAGTGCCTCAAAAAAATCGCAACGTGCAAAACCGACCAAACTCACCCAGTTCTTTCAACAATCATCTCCAAGACTACAATCTATGGAAGACCAAAATCCTTTTTCTCAACTTTCCACTTCTTCTCCTCAACCGGAATCGGTCGACTTAGAACAACAAGAAATGACTGACCCAGCCTCTTCTATGGAGACCACTCTACAAAGGCTCTTTACCTCATTCAGAGACAATCTACACAAGGACTTTAAACAAATAATGACAGACCTTAGGTCGGACATCCAAACCCTTGTAGGGAGAGTAGACCACGTTGAAAAGAAAATGATAGAATTAACCACTTCACATAACCTACTCATTGATGCGAATGCAGAGCTGGAGGAAGAAGTGCAAAGACTGTCATCTAAAATCCTGGATCTCAAAGATAAGTCCAGGAGAAACAACATCCGAATCCGAGGTATACCTGAGTCTATCTCCTCCGAAGCTCTTTCCCCCTTCTTGACAGATATGATGGCGATAGCACTCCCGGAGGCCTCTCTAACGGACTTGCTAATTGATAGAATACACCGCCTCCCGAAACCAAATCACCTTTCTTTGTCGGTCCTAAGGGATGTGATTGCCCGTATTCACTTTTTTAAAACTAAGGACAATTTCCTCAGAGCCCTGAGACACCAGATTTGACTCCCAGACAGATTTACCAGTCTATTCCTCTTTCCAGACCTTTCAGCAGGCACGATGCTGAAGAGAAAAGAATTCACACCTTACACAAAAATTCTTAGGGATCACAACATTGGCTATCACTGGGGATTAAATTAGTTAAATTAGTGATCTCCAATGACAACCTCACCACAGTATGCCACTCACCAGCTTCGGCAAAAGATCTCCTGCTCACCTGGGGACTCCTCACTTCCCCTACTGCGACACCGCAAAAGAAAGGTCCAAACAGACCAGAGGCCATCACTCCGCTCTGGTCGGAGAAGACTACAATATCCAGAACCCGTACTAATGACTGACCTACCCACTACATCTGTAGCAGTTTGTATTCCCTGGCAGGTTCCCACAGCTCTTGGACCTGACCCTTACTGGATTATCTTGTTCTTGCTTTCAGGCACTTAGGCAAGGACTTGCCCCCTGACACATCTCCAATTACTATGGAGATATTTTCTCACCCTAACTTTTCATGTTGGCGTTTGTTGCCAAGGTTCTTATGTTCATACCCTTTTGTCGCCAAGTACCACAATGCTCTGATAAGTCCTCAAGTTCAAATGCTGACAACGGCAGTGGACACATGTCGGCTAAAACTATTGTTGCCAATCTTTTGTTATGTCGATCAAATTTATGTCATTGAATGTAAACGGCCTTAACTCTCCTTGCAAAAGATCATGCATGTGGAGGGAGATTCTTAGGTCCGGCGCCGATGTAGTATGTCTGCAAGATAATAATCTCTGCAATAAAGACGTATTTCGGCTTAAACATAAAAAATTCCCTTAGTCCTTCCACTCGACGCTGGACCTTAAGAAAGCCGGTGTATCTGTGTTCATTAAGGAATCTATTGCATTTAATCTTCAGCAGTCAATTATTGACGTTAATGGTAGATATGTAATCCTACAGGGGACTTTGAATACCTTACAATATACCATTGTAGCTTTATACGCCCCGAATACACATCAATTATCCTTTGTTACCAAAACTCTAGCTAAGGCTAAGGGAATACTTAAAGGAAATCTCATAGTGTGCGGTGATTTCAATATGGTAATAGATAAATCCAAAGATAAATCTGGAGGAGGTGCTCGGTACACACCTGAACTTAGAAACCTCATACTGGAGTTAAACCTACATGACCCATGACGCTACGCACATCCAGAGGAGCTAGACTATACACATTACTCTGCAGCAAAGAACTCGCACGCGAGACTTGATTATTTTCTCCTTAATAGACAAGCGCTCCAACTAGTATCTAGCTCCACAATTGGCTTTAGAACCTGGTCCGACCATGCACCGGTGTTCCTGAAAATTAAAAACCACTTCTCCTCCTTAATTCGTCCCCCATGGCGCCTTAATAACTACTTGCTTAAATCTCCCAAGATCCTATCGGAAATCACCACCGCCCTTACAGACTTCTTTAATATAAATGCTCCCACAGCCCCATCTGCAGAATCCTTGTGGTTTGCGCATAAGGCCTACATCCGTGGCATCCTCATATCAATAGGAACTACGGAAAAGAAACTCAGAGACAAGAAAATAAACGAGCTCTTAGATAGGATCAAAATACTTGACTCCCAATTTAAGACATCCTCTTCACAAACCATAAAAGAAGAATTAAAATTACTTAAAAGTCAACTGAGTATTATACACCTACAACAGTATGAAAGGAACCTAAATAGATTAAAATTGAATTTTTACCTCCAATGAGACAGACCAAGTAAAATTTTAGCCAAAAGAGTGAAAGTTATACAAGCGAGAACACGCATGCCTTATATCACCGTCACAGCACAATCTAAGATATGTGATCCCCGACAAATATCGAATGCCTTTGCCAAATATTATAGTTCCCTGTATAATCTCAATCTAGACCCGACAATACCTGTGGTGAAAGATGCAGATATCAACTCCTTTTTGGAGGAAATTTCTTTGCCCTCCCTTAACTCGGATCAGCTATCCTTGATTAACCAACCGATCACCTCTCCTGAGATCGAGAAAGCCATACAACACCTGAAATGTAACAAATCTCCAGGCCCTGATGGGTTAACCAATGAGTATTTTAAATTGTTTAATACCCTTCTTTCACCACATTTAACTGAACTCTTTCAATCCATTATCCAAAAAGGAGCCCCACCGGAAGAATTACTCTGTGCTACTATATCCACTATCCCCAAACCTGGGAAAGCTCCGGACTTGGTTTCCAATTATAGACCCATTTCTCTGCTAAACTCGGATCTAAAAATTTTCTCGAAAATCCTGGCGGATAGACTAAATAATATACTTCCATCTTTGATCCACAATGATCAGGTGGGATTTGTGAGAGGCAGACAGACAAGAGATGGTATCAGACGAGTGCTGGATATCCTTCAAATAGCGTCAAAACAAAAATTGCCCTTTGCTTTTCTCTCCCTAGCCTTTGATAATATCAATTGGAACAACATGAAAAAAGTATTGCAAAAATTTGGCTTTGAAGGCTTAATTCTGTCTGCCATCCTGTCCCTGTACACTACTCCATCCGCAAGAGTTTATGCATCAGGATTTTTCTCTGACAAATTTTTAATCACCAATGGCACTAGACAAGGGTGCCCCTTATCCCCACTCATATATGATCTCTGTGTTGAACCCTTAGCTGAACATATCAGGAAAACTAATAGTATCATAGGCATCACAATTAATAATGAGACCCACAAAGTCAGCCTTTATGCAGACGATATATTAATAATGACACAACAGCCTGAGTCTTCAATCCCCTCCCTCCTTGATCTCCTTAACAGATACTTATCCTATTACAAATTGAACATAACAAAATCCGTTATTTTACCAATACACTGTAGTACCCCACTAAAAACACATCTCCCAAACATAAACTTTGTTTGGGCGCATACGTACATTCCGTACCTAGGTATTAGAATTTATCCAGATTTAAACAATACCATACATAAGAACTTAGAAGTCATCACCTCTTCTATCATTGGTGAAATTGACAGACTCACCAAACAACCATTATCATGGCTGGCACGTATAAACCTTGTCAAGATGTTACTTCTACCCTGGTTTTTATATAGCTAGATCCTTGCCATTTATCTTTCCCAGCTCTTTATTGACCAACCTTCAAAACCTATTATTGAAATTTATTTGGGGAGGGAAGAAGCCTAGATTTCGAAGAGAGTACTTGTATAGGAAAAGCTCAGAGGGAGGTCTATCAGTCCCTAATTTGTCACAATACAATATCGCAGCAATTTTGGAACCGGTGTATTTCTTCTGGAACTCTCCGAAAACACACCACTGGTCTACTATTGAGAACGCAATGATCCCGAAAGGCTCATTTAAAGACTGCTTGATAGCTATGGTATTGGGAGATTCCCCTAAATCTTATGAACTCCTATCCCTTTCACATGCAGCACAGGTATGGGCTAAATACGTTGTAAGTAAACACTTAGTGACAATTGATAAACGCCATTGCCCCCTTTCGGCCCTGCAAATAATTTTGCCCGACGCCCCAATAGCACAATGGATTCAAAGAGGAATCCAAGAGATAGGAGATGTGTTTCATAAGGGTCGCTTAAGACAATTTGAAGAACTAGTGAAAAAATATTCGATTCCAAGACGCCAATTCTTTGTGTACCTACAGATACGACATTTTATCCAGACTCAATGTCTTCTAATTACCCCCCAAGGGACGTCACCCCTACATGACTTTCTTTGGCAGAGATGTGGTAATAAAAGAGGCCTGTCTGCTGCCTATAGATCCCTGATAGATACAGACTTAGAGGTCAAACCTACATATGCTACAAAATGGGAAATGGAACTTTCCCGAACATACTCCACAACAGAGTGGATACAGGCAGCGAACGTAGTCCCCAAGCATTCTAGATGCGCAAACCATGTAGAACTTGTCAGAAAAATCCACCTTCAATGGTACTTGACACCAAGCAGAATTTCCCACCTGCCTCTAGGAGTCTCGCATCTCTGTTGGAGACAGTGTGGAATAAAAGGGTCGCTGCTGCACATGTGGTGGAGTTGCCCGGTAATCCAGCCCCTTTGGAAACAGTTAGAACTCCTCTTATATGATATCTTTCAATGGCATATTACCCTCACTCCGGAGTTAGCTATACTAGACCTTACATTCCACGATCTACCTAACTCATTCCACACAGTCCTGTCTCATTTATTCATTGCTACTAGAACTGCAATTGCTGCACGATGGAAAAATCCGCTCCCACCTGCTATTGAGGAGATTGTCCAAAGAACCAATCATCAATACCATTGTGAGACCAGTTTGGTTGTACCTGCGCATTTGTTGGCCAAAGCTAGAAATAATTGGTTACCCTGGACATCCTCAGGTTATTTCATTTAAGACATTGTTATATTGTTACTGACATAGTTAGGGTGCCATTCCAAGACCTCTTGTATTGATAGACATCAGTGTTTTACGATTTTACCTATTTTATCTTATAATGACATGTTGTTATCCTGAGATCCAGAATGATATAGTCATAGATATTTGACATATCTGTGTACTTGGTGTTTGTTATCCCGATTGTCCACCCCTCCCTTTTTTTTTTTTAATTTTGTTTGTCCCCTACCTTTCTTGTTACTGTGTAGTTATGCACTGTTTGATGTTGTAATTGTTATATATTTCTTGAGAAAATAATAAAAGTCTTTTAAGTCAAAATTGTTCACTAAGAACCTCAAAATTTTCATATATTCCAAAGTAGCAGAAAATTTTTCCAAAGTTTCCAAAAAATTCCTATGTCCTCTTTGACTGTTTTTTAGTGTCTGTAGACGGCTGCTGATATTGTGTTGTGTTTCCATTGTTTTTGACTGCCACACCAGCGTGCACCTATATGCTTATTTTTCAAAATGAATGAGCTGACCATATTTTGTTTTTTGGCTCTGTGAGATTTAAAGGACATGTGTTCTGTTAATTGGTTAATTGTTGGGCGCTGCTTCTATATCTTCTGGCCACCTCCTCTGCTCCTTGCCAGAACCATAGTGCCCTAACCTATGAGATAAAGCATTTAATCCGAGTTTTTTAGTGTTTACCATGTACCAGACCTCTCCTGCTTCCGTCCCTCAACCACAAACCTTGCCACCTGCCTTGATCTTCTTGACTGTCCCCGACTAGGAGCCTGCCTTAAGTTTTTGTACCACACTACATCTCGGTCGCCACCATAGTCAGGTCGCATCAGGGGTTAAGACCTTTCGGTCGCCTGATGCAGCAAGCTCGTCTCGCTTTGTGGTGGGCTCTGGTGAAAAGCAGTGTCTCCTTAGACTCCGTTACCTGGTGCAGCTTATACCTTTTGGTGGTCCAGTGGATCCACTACTCTTGGTCATTACATATTCCTTGTGAAAAAAAAAAATGCATTTTGTGGGAAAAAATTAAAGTTTTCACTTTTCCAACGTGATTCTAATAATTTTTGTGAGAAGCCTATAAAGTCAAAATGCACACTATACATCAAAATTAATTCACTGAGGGGTTTAGTTTCCAGAATGGGGTCACTTTGGGCTCATTTCCTCTATTCTGGATCTTAGGAGGCTCTGCTAATGCATCTTGAGGGCGTCTAACTACTCATCCCAAATGTACTTTATGACCACATATGGGTTATTTCCACACTTGAGATAAATGGGCCAACAGGTTTTAGGGTGCTTCTTCTCTCGCATTTGTCATGAAATTAAAGATTTAGAAATAAATGTGCATTTTATTGAAAAAAATATATTTTTTTCCTTTTTACTACACAATTCTAAAATTTTCTGTGAAAAGCCTGTGGGGTCAAAATGTACACAATACCCCTATATCAATTCATTGAGGGGTGCAGTTTTCAAAATGGGATAGTTTTTGAGGGATTTTCTTTGTTCTGATACTTCAGGGATTCTGCTTATGCGACATGAGGGCCTCCAGCCATTCAAAAAACATCTGTGCTCAAAAAGCCAAAAAGTGCTCCTTCCCTTCTAAGACCCACCAGGCAACCCAAATGTATTTTGTGACCACGTATGTGGTATTTCCACCGGTAGGAGGAACTGGACTACAAGTTTTGGAGTGCTTTTTCTCCTGCATTTTGTGTGACCAAAAATTTGGGTCTAAATTTTCAATTTATTGGAAAAAATTTAAACTTTCTAATTGTAAAAATTTATGTGAAACACCTGTGGGGTCAATATACTCACTACACCATTCAATTAATTGCTTGACGGGTGTAATTTCTTTAATGGTATCTTTATAGGGGTGCTTTTTGTTTTTAACACCTTTAAATGTCAGCAAACCTAGTATAGGGTCTACAAAATATTGTAATAAAATGTAAGCTTTAAAATACGGTACGTACTCTTTCTATTTCAAGAACTGTGGTTGAGCAATAAAATACTAGGGCCATATATGGTGTATTTCCAAAAACAGCAGATTCAGGGAAACTAATATTGAGTTGTGTTTCTATGCTGAATTCTAGGAAATAAGGAATTAATATTGAAAATCTCCCCAAAAAATTTAATTTTAAGATTTTACCTACAGTTTTTATAATTCCTATGAAACACCTAAGAGTTGACAGACTTTCAAAGTGGTGTTTTAAATACCTTGAGGGGTGTGGCTTTTAAAATGTAATTTATGGTAGTGTCTAAAATACAGGTCCCTCAATTCTATATCTGAACTGAATTAGTCCCTAACACGATCTGTGTTTGTAATTTTCTTCAAAATTGTAACCCTCGTAACTTTCTATAAAATGTAACATACATTAAAAGGAAATTATACCAACATAAAATAGTAATGGTAACTACTACAAGGCATTATGTGAAAGAAGCTGCGAAGCTCAAGTGTCCTCTATTGGATGTAACAAATCCTCAATGTGCTTCCAACTCACTGAATCCAAGACAGTATCACTCATCTACATAAAGCTGTTTCGGGGTTTTGCCCCTCATCAGTGCAGAGCAGAGAGTACTGGCTGGCTGAGTGGGAGGCAATGAGTGGCTCAGAAAGGGGAATATCTCTCCTTGAAGGGAGCAACATATGGAGTGTGTGGAGTTTTGAAATTGCCTTTTTGCTCTCCAGTAAGCATTTGCATATCACAAGGCATTATGGGAAAGGAGCTGAGAAGCTCAAGCGCCGCCTATTGGTAACTAAAAGTAATAAACCGTTGTATGTTACACACACAAAATTTTAAAAATGGCAAAGGTTTCAAAATGTTCATAACATTTTGATATTTTTCATAAACAGGTTGCTGCACCATTTTTCCATCTCAACAACAGACATGCAATGGCAGAAACTCGATGAGCCCATTGTAATTTGTACAATCGGTTGGGCATGGTGGGTGTCCGTTGTGAAACATTGCTTTTGTTTTCATCTCTGCACAAGAGATCTTGAACAGATCCTCCAACACAAATGTGAACCTAACCTTATAATGTGCCACATTAATCATATTTTTGATAAATCCAGCACATTTTTGAACCGTCTAGTCTTACTTAACACCATTTTAAGTGGGCTGACTATAAGAAACTAACTGCACAAAAATTTTGGTTCATTGTTTTGCCGTACAGAGTTGAAGGCTAAGACTCACCGCCTTTTGGGAATCCATGTTCCTTTTGCTGAGGCCACACCTCCTTTTGCCTGACAAAAGTGTCTAGACAGGGAAGGTATCCCCTTAGGGAGAGTGCCGTATAGGCATGTGGAGATTTGAAATTGCCCTTTGCACTCCACGAAGCATCTGAATATCACAAGGCATTATGGGAAAGGAGCTGAGAATTAGCTGTTGTTTCTTACAGTTTGGCATTTCATGGCCTATGTAAACAGTAAAAATATTGCCTAAAAAAGTCCTTAATAAAATAGATGGACTAAAATCAAACAAAGTGGTCTTTGGATAAGAAAATGTTAATCTTTGATTTTAAAAGAGTACCTATCACTAACATTTTTACATTTGCTTTTAAAAGCAAACGTGAAAAAAAGCATTTTTTTAAATAAATGTCATTAAAAATTTTCAAATGAAGCATAGAAATAAGCCTATTTAGGTCATGTGACCTTTATGCTAAAAGGCCGGTTTCAGCTCGAAGTCGCCACCAAGTTACTGGCATTCTCTGCTTTCATTACGTCACTTTCCCATGATGCATAGCATCGTGAGAAAGGGAGTTATCGTGAGATTTGAGACTTTTCTAAAAGTCAAACCTGGCATGTAAATGTTCGGCTAGACTGACCTTCATACCATGAAAGCTGCTTCTCTGTAAAGGTAAGCCTGCGGTCAGCTCTCCTTTATTCAGCTGTGGAGAGTGGAGCATAAAAGGGGCATAAAACTTAGCTGACTGCTATCCCCTTTCAGATGCACTCACTGCTCATCTGATTAAAAGAGTAATGGCTGCAGACTTCTTTCTACAGTGGAGCAGTTGAAGACGCTCCACAAGTGTTTATTTAGTATACAGCACTGTGCTCCTTTTGCAGACACCAGAACTGGATGGATTGACTTCCTTTCCAGGTTTAGCTCTGCCTCCAGCAGCAGGAGAAGACTGAGGCTGAGAGCTTAACAGCATGGGGCATGGAGTCAAAGGGAGTTAAGTAAGCCCTGCCTATTACATAGAAAATTAAGCCCCTCCCACAACCGTAATCAATGCAAGCACCGCCCACAACTGGGAGCCATTTAAGCTCCATCCATCAATAGGAGTCAGAAAGGTTTCACCCACTACTAGGACCCAGTCAAGCCCCACCCACCACAGGGACCCAGACAAAGTCCCACCCACCTCAGGAAGACATGCAATCCCTGTCTATGGCACCGATGACTGCAAGCTACACCCACCTCAAAGGGCTTTGTGTTGTGCCTGGCGTGAAGGTGCTGTGGCTGGCTGGCATGAAGTTGCTGTGGCTGGCTGGCATGGAGGTGCTGTGGCTGGGTGGCATGGAGGGGCTGTGGCTGGCATGAAGTTGCTGTGGTTGGCTGGCATGGAGAAGCTCTGGCTGTCATGGAGGTGCTGTGGCTGTCATGGAGGTGCTGTGCCTGACTGGCGTGGAGGTGTTGTTGCTGGCTGGCGTGGAGGTGCTGTGGCTGGGTGGCATGGAGGTGCTGTGGCTGGCATCCAGATACTGTGACTAAAATCTAAACTAATGGAGACTAATGTGAGTCAGATATAAACATCTGAATAATAATGATAACCAATATCTTGAAGTATTGAAGCCAGCCTACATAAGTGCGTGAGAACATCCATTTGAGGAATGTTCTGTTGGAGCTATTGCCAATTATGAATTGGTTTCCCCATGTCTAATATCTTCAAAAATCACTGTAAAAAAATGCAATATGTGACCACGCCCCTGCACTCAGCTGATGGAGAATGGTGCATCTTTTTCAGCTGTTATGTGAGATATTCTGCAATTTTTTAAGGGGTACTCGTCCCTGCCCTTGGTTCAATTGTACCTCTAACCAACATTGGATGTACCTGTATGTCCTGGCTGGGAGTGACTTCCCACAAATGGACATACAAGTACCTCCTGGACATCGTGTGGGCTCTCAAGCAGGGCCTGCACGTTCGCAACATGGGATTACATGTGTATTACAGCTGGCCTCATGCCAAATCACCTTTAGCTGCTACGATCAATCGTGGCAGGTGAGGGGAAGTCAGGTGGAGGGAGCTCCTTCTGTCTGCATCAGCATTGTCGCAATGTGATCGCAGCTACCGATGCTGTCCCAGCAACCCAGAAGCCTGACAATGGCTTCTGGGTCGCCTGTGATGTCACTACACCCGCCTGGGCATAGTGATTAGCAGTTACAATGCGTAGCAGTACTGCTATGCATTGTAGCAGTGATATGAAGATCACTGATACAAGTCCTCTATGAGGAAAAGTTAAAAAAAAATGTGAAAAAGTTTTAAAAAAAGTAAAACAAAAAAATTAAAAACACGTACACTGCACTTTTCTTTTTTCCAGATGCCAGTCGAGCCAAAAAAAAGTATGCATAGTTGGTATCGTCACCTGCCTAGCAGCCTAGTCTTTAAATCTGTCATATTAGTTAACCCGCACAATGAATGGCGTAAAAAAAAAAGTCACAGAATTTTTCACTCATCATATAAAATGTAAAAAACAGTGATCAATAAGTCATTTAAACGCCAAGGTGGTACCAATGATCCCGCAAAAAAGTCCTTACACAGCTCTGTATATGGAAAAATAAAAAAATTATGACTATCAGAAGATAGCGATGCATAAATAATGTTTTACACAATAAAAACCCTTTTTCTTTAAAGCACTTCAACATAAAAAAAACTATATAAATTGGGTGTCGTTGTAATTGTATTAACCCAAAGAGTAAAACTAACTTGTGATGTATACTGCACGGTGAGCGCTGTTAAAAATAAAATAAAAAAAAACACTTCTAGGATTGCTGTATTTTCTTCACCTTGCCTTCTATAAAACAGAATTAGAAGCAATCAAAAATCCATGTCTCCCAAAAATGATGCCAATAACAATATTGACTTATCCCTCAAGAAACAATCCCAAACAGCTCTGTACACACACGTAAAAATAAAAAAGTCATGGCTCTCAGACTATAGCGATGTAAAAACATGCGTTCCTTTTTAAATAAAGTGTTTAAGTTTCTTAGATGGAGTCATTATAGGGGTATCTAACAAACCCCTCAAAGCCACGTCAGAACTGGACTGGTCCCTAAAATAAATCTATATTGCTAAATTTCTTGAAAATGTGAAAAATGACTACTAAATTGCCAAGTCCCCCAATGTCGTAAAAAAAAAAAAAAAACGATGCCATCCTACAGTAGACATATCCATTTAGCACACGAGGACCTAAACAAGGCTTCTTCCCTTGCAGTAAATGTGTGGCTTCTCCCAATATGATAAGAACTACTGTTTTTTCAAACTCACAATCTACAAGAGAATATCAGATTTTCCATTATATCACATGTAGATCGAAAAATGTGATTTATATGGCTCAATGTCCATGTTCAAAGAAGTACATTGGTATCACGACACGCGAATTAAAAACTCACGTACGTGAGCATGTACGGGATATAGCTGCAGCGACGGGAGTAGAGGATGTTTTCCAATTAAAAACTTTACCTAGACACTTCCTTAAATATCATGGAAGTGATCCAAAATTATTGAAAGTGCATGGCATTGATTTGATCCATCTTGGAATTAGAGGAGGGAATGCGATGAGATCTTTGAACAAAAGGAGGCAAAATGGATTGTCTCACTTGATACCATGACCCCTAATGGATTAATGAAAAATGAGTTTTAGCTCCTTCCTTTAAATGTCTTCACCAGTTTTTTGCATTTGTTATCCTTGGATTCTGCATTATATATTTTTCCTCTTTTTAATCAAGTTTTAATCAGTGATTTTTTCAACTTTTTAGTTTTCATTTATGATCTGTGGCATGATATGGAATGTATTTCGTGGTCCAATGCATCTGCAATATATACCAATATTGGGAGAATGAGATCCTAAGGACTGCCATTTGATGACCCTCAGAGACAAGCGATGACTAATATAGCTACTGTACTTCTTATAAATGAGTGTGATAATTACATCATAA
>JAODAL010031383.1:0-48532 GCA_025379985.1 Phyllomedusa bahiana
TAAAAACGGCGGCGTGTGAATAGATAACATGAAAAACAAGTACAAAAAACATCAATTAAATGAGTGACACATTGATACAAAGGGAACTACCCAAACTAGGACCAAGTACCAACACTAGTATGAAATATGCAACTTTTATTTAAATTAAAAAGTATTAAAAATACATAAAGACAGCACCAGCAATATACCACTGAGAATGAGTGGTAGTACAAGATCAATATGAAGGGGTTATATAATCAATGTTCAAAACATACAAAAAGTATCGGTATATATGACATCCCCATTAATATATAAGATGTACAGTATATCAAAAAGATAATGCAATAAAGAACATGTATAAGGACTATAATATCCACAATTTATAGCAGTCTCTAATAATGTATAGTATCAATATTACACCATCACAGGTCCCCAGAAGAAGCCCACCCGAAAGGAGCTTTGGACTGTCTTTACTTTGAGGCAGTAGTCACTTCCATCCTTAGGGGTAAAATCATCCCTAACTGATTTGTTATTTACTTGTATATTACTTTTGTTGGTGCAATATTGAATATTACTAAACATTCTTAGAGACTGCTATAAAATTTTTATACCAATTTGTGTCATTTTATAATTGTGGATATTATAGTCCTTTTTTTTTATTGCATTATCTTTTTGATATACATGTTATATATTAATGGGATGTCATATATACCAAAACTTTTTGTATGTTTTTGAACATTGATTAAATATCCCCAACATAGGGATCGTGTACGACCCCTCATCCTCAGTGGTATAAAGCTGGTGCTGACTTTATGTATTTTTAATGCTTTTTGATTTAAATAAAAGTTGCATATTTCATACTAATGTTGGTACTTGGTATTGTTTTGGGTAACTTAATAATATTATTGGTTAACACTAGAATAGTGAGAGATTTCTGAAATTGTTGAATTAACAGTTACATAGGGACAAACAACCCTGCCTGCAAGGTTTCACCATCTAAAAGGAAAGGGGGAAGAAGACATTAGGTAAAGGCAGAAGCTACTAACATTGTAGATTGTAGGCTTCCCTGAAGAGGTGGGATATCAGGTTGATTTTGAAGGTTTCATACCCGGTTTCCCTGAAAATAAGACATTCCCCCGAAAATAAGACGTAGTGCTTTTTTTATGCAATTCACAGTTTGGCTGCTTATGCTGATGTTTGTGATGAAATCACTACAGTATATTAATACATGTTGATTTTTTGTTCAACAATAAATGTGAATTCTTGTTCATGGAAAAATAAAAAGTCTTAGCTCGTCTTTAGGAGCAAAAATTAATATAAGACACTGTCTTATTTTCGGGGAAGCAGGGTAATTGGAAGAGAGTCTACTGTGTTTGAGTTTCAGAGTATAAGAGATGCATGGGAGAAATGTTAATGGTGGTTGTGTGAGAAGAGGAGAGCAAACATGGAGGTCTTATGAGGTTTAGAGATTACATAAGAGGAGGTTTTGGGAGATTAGGTCAGATATAGCTGAAGGTGACAAGATGTGGACAGTAAAACTGCATGTCATTTTTAATATTTGGAACTGGATCTGAGCAATTGGTAGCTCATCTTGGATTTTCAAATATGGAGTGCAGAGACACAGGAGGAATGAAAAGAGAGATGGATTAGCCAGGTATCAGAGTTGACTGTAGACTGGAGGGGTGCAATGTCTGTGTTAAATGGGAGGCCACAGAGGATGTTAAAGTAATCCAGACAGGAGAAGATGAGGGGATACACTAGCATTTTTTACAATTCAAGGTTGATAATAGCACAGATTTGATAAACATATTTGAGGTAGAGGTGGCAGAAGGTTTTAATGGCCTGGATGTGTGGATTAAAAGCACTTGTCATTCTGGAGAAAGCATGGAGTCATTGACTGTGATTGACTGTTCAAATGCTGTATAAATGAGATGGGGCAAAAATGTTGAACTTGGTATTCTATATGTTAAGTTACAAAAAGCACCTAAAGAAGGATGATACAGCCAATAACAACTCTGGAATCCTAGAAAACAGAGAAGTTACACCCAGGCCAGAGAGTTAAATGTGAGTACCATGAGCTGTCACAGGCTAAAAGTATAAATGGAGAAGAGCAGAAGTCCCAGGAAAAGCCTTGAGGGACACCTACAGAGAAAGGGTGAGGTGAGGTTTGCTATTTCAGTGAAAGGCACTAAGGGCCTCATGCATGAAAACTGTTTAGGTATAAGACTTTCTTTGTTGCCTATAGTAACCAGCCAGCATTCTCCTTTTATTGCATATGTGCGCTGAAAAAATGAAATGGGAGCTGTGATGGGTTGCTATGGGCAACAAAGAAAGTTTAGACCTAGACAATTTTCATACATATGCCCCTAAGTTCTTACTTGCAAAGCTATGAGAAGAGCAAGTAAAAGAACCATGAATGATGCCAAGGAATGAGAGAGTTTGTAACAGGAAGGAGTGTTCAAGTTTGTCAAGATCAGAGAACATGGTTGCACAGAGTAATGTTGTTAAGGCTTTGACAGTTAGTAGTTCATAAGTGACTTTAGTTAAGGCAATTTTAGTACTGTGATGTGGTTTGAAGACAAATTATAGCAGCTGGAATTGTTAGTTGGATAACAGATGGATCAAAAGTTCAAAGTAGATATTGTTCAGGGAATTTTGATGCAAATGGGAGTGATGAGACAAGGGATGGCTTCCTAAGAATAAAATAGATTGAAAAGATGTTCAGGGCTGGGTTAAACACAGTAGTAAGTTTGGGGATAAGGTGTGATGAGATTGTTTCAATTGCACAGCTAATGAATATGATTTGGAGGATAGATTGGAAAGCTTTCCTCTTTTGCATAAAATACCCAATATTTTATGAAACAAGGCAGGACCATTGAGTAAATCAAGTACTTCTCACCTTTCATCTCACCCCTACACCTACATAGATTGTACAGCAAAACAGGAACCTCAACATAAGGTCAAAATGCCAGCAGATAAGATCTTCAAATGGCTTTTATTCCATAATATTCACAGGTTTACGGGAAAGTGCAACATAGCAAATGTGCGCTGACGCGTTTTAGACCCTTGCATCGGGTCGTTGATCACAGCATAGATTGTAAGCTCATGCGAACCGGGTCCTCACACCTCACACCTCATGTTTGATCTGTTAGTAACCTTTTACAATGTAATGTTTGTTTTTTTTTGTCTGCATGTATATCCTCAACATTGTACTTTAGAATATGTTGGCACTATATAAATACAGAAAATTATTATTATTATTATTATTATTATTATTAAAGTTTTCCATCGTAACAGTGGAGAGGCAGGTTACGAGAGAGGATAAAGGTGTATAAATGGGTAGCAAGAACCGTAGGGTACAGCTTTCTCTGATGTTGTCCATCTTGGGTTTGAAATCTGTGGCACTCCTGTTTAGCAATGAATGGAGACTTTAAGTTTTTATCTAAAAAGTCTTCCATAGGGTGGGTTTTCCTCCAGTGCTGCTCTGACACCCTGGAAGCTGAGCTCTGCTGCTTCATCAGATTGCTATGCAAGAGTTGTCAATTTGTCAAGTTCTATTATGTGTAAGTGTAATAATTGAGCAGAGTGCTGAAGTAATTCTGGTGTTATAAAATAAAAAAAAATCACCATTTGCATCATGAAGTGATGATGCTGCTAAGACTGATATCATAAAATGAAGATATTGTTAACACTGATACAAGAGAGTCAAAGAGAGTGAATACTAAGACATTCAGGGTTCAGATTAGAGTATACTAATTTTTGGACTGGGACAGTTGAAGAGCTAAGAAAATTGAGAAAGAAAAAATTTGAGATCAGTGGAAAAGAGGCAGGTAAAAATAATGATTTGCGTGTGTTTCTTTATGAGTGGCTGTGAGGCATGATTGTGAAAGGCTAAAGGAAAAAGTATAGTGAGGGATAAGAGTTTTAAGGCAGATGAATAGTTTGTGTGAAAAGGGAAGTTGAAGTCACTGATGAAGTGGTCAAAACAGGTGGTAGCAGACCTGGTTGTCAGTAGATGATAGGCATCTGAGATTTGGAGAAAAAACTTGGTAGATGCCACAGAGTGTTCTTCCAAAGAATATACTTCGATATGAGTTGAAGAAACAGTCACTGAAATTTTATGTTTATTGGGATCAATGTAAATTTTTTCTTACAAAAAATACTAACTGAACATTCTACTATATTTTTTACTTTCCCAATTGCCCTAAAAATAAATTTATACATTCCACATAAAGATATTTTCCAGCCTCATCAGTAGCACTTTGAAGGTGCAATATCTATATGCAAAGGTTCAATTTTGGTCCCTTATGGTTAAGTTATTGCTTATCAAAGGAGACAGAATTTATAAGCATTCTACCACTGAGACTTCGTCTGCCAATATGGAAAAAAATCCACGCAGATGAAAACGAATAACCTGCGGTGTAAACTGTGTTTGTGAGCCCGTAGGAAATGAGAAACTTCACTCCTAGTTCATGTGAGGTACCTGCTAATTAAATCTGAGAAAACAACATTCTTCAATCATCCAGTGATTCTATTAAGAGATGGGATTCTATCTCTTCTATTTCATTTATTTACATTGTACCAACATATTTCACCATGCTGTATAGAGTCATACATTTCATAGTGGTTACCATTGGTTTTGCAGCTCTGTGGAGCATCATCACAGCAATGAACACTTTCCAATTAAAATATAACCTTGGTGCTATTGGTGTATGATGACACCAATAGCACCCCTGATGGCCTTCCTTTTTTCATAAGGGGTGCCATTGGTTATCATACACCATGGGTAACAGCTTATGTTTTTGAATTATATCCTTTCTTCTGCCCCTTGAGCCATTATTGTGACTATTTTTCAGTTACCCTTATTTGTCCAATTTTTGTCCCCTGAGGATCCTTCGTAATTGAAGGGGGGAAACACGTTGATACTTTTTTCCGGTGCACTAACATTTACGCACCTTAGATTCTAGGGCTTTAATAGGGTCTTTCATCGGGAGTGGAGCCAATAATTTCAGGGCGATGACCCTGAGGAGGAGGAGTGTAGAGGATCCCCTTTTGTCCCTTATTTGGTATTTTTTAAGCCCATTTTCATGGCACATTAGTTCCATTAGGAAATTGTATGAGACCGTCATTTGAACTTTTCTGGTTGGAAACATTGGATTGCATTTTTCTAGTCGTTATTGGATGGCACCATAGTACCTGATTCTAGTGATGGATGCGATATATTACAGGTTGGAATATCGTTCATCGGGTCGATAGTCGATATCGGCAATTATCAATAAGATATCCTGATAGTCGATAATAGATTATCGCCGATGGGACCATTAAAGTCTATGGGTGAGGAAACAAAAACCTTCATTATTACACCCAAACAGGGATGGAGAAGCTGGATTAACATCCTCAACGCAACTGTATACCGTGCTACATCTTAGGCAAAGACCAAATTAGGTTATAAAAAGCCACAGAAAGGAAAAAGAAACATCACAGGGCGACCATTCCACTATCCCTTCCTTGAACCTCAGCACGAGCCTAAAACTGAATGACCCACAAATTAAAAGTGCCAGGAAAAGGCAGTATGATTTGAACCATCATTTTTTACTTGAACTGGACATGGAATATTCCATGTCATGGAACGCAGCATGAGCCCAAACGCAGTATGACCATTAAACTGTATGACCCCAAATTTAACAAAAGTGCGGGAAAAGGGGAGTTCTTTGAACCACATTTAGTGAACTGGGACATTAAACTATATATGTCCTGTTAACCGCAGTATGACCACTTAAACCTGTCTGTCACCACAGATTAAAAAAGTGGCCGGAAATAGGAGTCTTTCAACCACCATTTAAGTTTTCCCAATGGACATTGACTATACCGTCCTGGGGCCACCGCATGACCCCTAAACCGGTTTGAAACCAGAGATACACACAAGTGACCCACTATGCTATTTTGTTCAGTGACTCTCATTTAGTATATTTTTTTGGTAACTGACATTTGTTTACAGAATTTATTTAGGGAAGTTTTATTTATATTGTTTTACATTTTTACCTTTTTGCTTTTTTTTCAAAGTGTGATAAAACTACAACATACACACCCTCCCTGCAGTTTTTTAAAGGTATTTTTGTAGATGTAGTTAATTTGTCACGCACACCCCATAAGTAATACAAAATGTTCCTAATCATATCCCCAAAAAACACTTCTTTAGTTGAGAAGGAACATTTGCCCTCTGGCTTCTGAGGGGGACTGATCAGGCCAATCAATTCTATGGTCTTCATTTTTTCCTCCAAATTCTTCTTCATTGATTTAGGGGGTCAAGACCTCCCTGGAGATCAAAATGATGCGACCCCATAGTGACTACAAGCCCCCAGAGGAAAATTTTTTAGCCTCAAATTTGTGCATTTTGTGTCCAGACCCTGGACCCCTTTTTGACACCTCACTTAACCTCACAGAAATCACCTTTTTCAAAAATCAGAGTTTTTAGAGAAATATTGAACGCTCTCCATGATTTGCCCCTATCTGGTGAGAGCCAGTTGCTGCCGTCAGCCATCTGCTTAACACGGAGGTCCAGCTGCCGGAATTACAGTCGGTGCGGTGAGAGACCAGGCTAGCGGTACTGTTAATCTATTAACACGCAGGTTTTCAGCAGGCCAGGCACCGGAGTTTTACCATGGGTGCGGTGAGAGGCCCAGGCTCGCGGTCCGTAATTTCTATTAACACGGTAATCAAATGCCCTTTATGACGCGAGCAAACGAAAACAGTCGTGCTGAGCAGAGGGCGGGGACAGCGGAAGTTGTGAGGTTATAGGACCTCCAGCCTTTCCTCCAGTTCACAGTCAAGAACACTGGGTCCTAGCGCTCTGACCCTATGTATGAGTTGCGGGACAATTGAAACTTCACTTGGAAATTACTGGTGGTTAAAAAGCTCCTGTTACACCCAGGTGCCCCTTTTTTTCTTGGACATTCTTTTTCTCATTTTACTAACGTGTGGAGGAAATTGTCTCTTGTAATTTGTTCTATGTCATGTTCCATACTCCTCTGAACTAACCTACATCTGGTCAAGTCTTTCCTGTAACACTTCCTAGTACAATTTCAGAGTAATTTTCTTTTACCAGCCTATTTTGATACAGCAGTTGTTTATTAGTTTAATTCTTAGAAAAGAAAACACATTTTTAAAATAGGATGGAATCCCACTGTCTTTGTTTCTCTTTTTTAATTGTATTTAAATGGGTTTTGTATCTTAATCAGGGTTTGATAGCTATTGTTAAAGATCTTGCAAAAACAAGTCATTTTGCAATATGTGTCCAATAAACAGTGTCCTACTATTTTCTGTTTATTGGGGACAGCACCATCAACCCTTAGACCACTCTTGGGACAAATTGTGAAGTACAAATGTCGGTTAGAAACAAACATTTTTTTTTTTATAATGGACCTGTTTAGTATAGCTGCTCTGTCCACAGCAATAGCCACCACAAAAAATTCAATACATGACCATGAGCCCAATTTCTGACCAAGCTTGGAAGAACAATTGTAATAGTTAGAAAAAACATGTTTTTTATAATTGAATCCTGTAGTATAGCTTGCATGTAAAAGCAATAATGCCCCAAAAAAATCAAAGCATGACCCTCGAAGCCTCTTTGGCACAAATTGGAAAGAACAAATGTCTGTTAGAAAAAACATTTTCTTATAATAGGAACTGTAGTATAGCTGCATGTCACAGCAAAATTGCCCCCAAAAATTTGCAAAAGACATGGACCCTTGGAGCCACTTTGGACAATTTGTGAAAGAATCAAAAGTCTGTTAGAAATACAAAAAAAATTTAAAATAGGGACCTGTAGTATTGCTGCATTTCCAAAGCACATGACCCAAAAAAATTATAATATGACTTTCTCAGCCACTATTAAAAAAATTGTGATGGAGGAATGCCACTTAAGAGAAGCGAACATGTATAGTTCCAATGGACCATTTATTATAGCTGTATCTCACAGCCAACATGACCTACAAAAACCATGACAATGCGCAAATTCTAAAGATAAAGTGAGTAAAATGGAAATACGGTGTTGTCATGAAACCGTGCTGTCTTTCTTTTACAGGTCTCCTCACAGCAAAACCAAGCAAAAATGAACTTTTGGGAAAGAGAGCAATTAAAAAATTGCTAGTTCGAATGATCTTTTAAAATAAAGTTTTCAAAAGAGCGACCATTTATGTTTGCAAAGACGGAATGTGAACGTAGACGGCAACTAATCGGTGACTTGGCAATTTGGGGGGCCACAAAATCATCAGGAGATCCATGCCTGATTTCATCTTGATGAAAGTCAAACGCATCCACAATATCTGTGGAAGTTTGGATGCGTTTGTTCTGTAATGACTCCTCCAAGCTGTGCTGAGGTCCCCTTAAAAATGTCGCTGGCTGCGGTGGCAGGACAACACCTCTATGGAGTGGCGAGAGACGCTCGGGCCTTTCATTCTCCATTTTGGATACCCAGATGTCTATTGGGTCCTGAAACACATCCAATACTCATCGGTTGTTGTACGAAGATGTCGTTGACACCATGATTTCTTAAGCTGGTCTCTGTGTGGCTTGGATGTGTGCATTGCATTGAATGCGTTGGTGAGGGTGGTAAATAAAGATTGCCAGATGGTCACCCTTCAGGTTTGCCACCTTGCCTGCTGCTGCTGCTTGCCGTACGGGCTACTTGACACTCTACTGCTGTCACGTCGCTGATGTTGTTCCATCCGTGACAATTTGTGGATCGTGAAGCAGTCGCAAACAGTTTGTCTCCAGTTTTGATCATCAGCAAGGTCTCCATTTCCTAGATTTTTTTCTCTCTATTTGGGTTGGGTGGAAGGAAAGTGATTGAGTTTTGTTTTGTACCGGGGTTAAAAAGGAGGGTGTCCACCCAGTAAATGTTGTTCAATTTTGTTGGCACCTTATTGCGAGGTAATGTTTGGAGGAATATGGAGCACAATCAAGCACCTTCCTTGTGAAGTGTTGGAGCCTTGGATTTCCCAAGCCTCTGGGTCCGAGGGGCATAGCAAACTGATTCTTCCTTTCAATCTTGGCCTCCTCCAGCCTCACTAATTCGCGCCAAACACTCTTTTCAAAGGCGTACAGGGACGTCGGTAACGTCGGGTTTGGTTAGGAAAATACTCCTCCTACCTCCTCCCTTCCTTGGACAGCTTCAACACAAGCCCTGACTTGCCTCCGTTAATTTGCACCCTGAGCGCTGATGCGGCCCACCTAAAGCACTAGCTCTGGAGAACCCGAAACCACTGGCCTAATGAAGGACCGATGAAATCTGTGAAAAAACTGTCGCGGGCCTTGTGGAAGTTGTCGGGAGAGAAAAGGGGGCTCCGTGTTCCGCCCCATCTTGTACCGTCTCCTCCTTCCGTCGCTGGTTGTGGGACATGTTGTTTCAGACGTGTCCAATGATCGTTTCCAGAACTAAGATCACACCACAATGCTCATTGTGACAAGGGCACCTTCACGCACTGACCATTTTAGTAGCTTCTTTCAAAACATAGCAAGGATGGTGCAAAGCTCTTACTGCCAATCCCTCTCGGTGGATCAACACCACCGAGGTCCGCATCGGCCCTGCTTGTATGGCCATGTGTCTACTTCGTATGCGTAATGGCATTGCGCTGCTGGCACAAGGTTCTTGTAACCAGCCAAGCGGCCTCGGGTCTCGTTGCGCGAGAGCATCCACAGCTCCTGACACTCGTGTCTGTGGCGGTTTCTCCCCAAGACAGATAATATCAAACAGGCTGGTTTTCTGGGCACGTGATGCCTCCAGAGGACCTTGGGGGGAAAGAGCCATGCACCCCCCCCCATCCCTGAGGATTTGACGGGAGAGTAGGAAAGGTTCGTGTCCGCATCTGTGTCCGTATTCCTCCTCTGTCGCTGGCGGGGGGAACTGTTGTTTCAGGAGTGTCAACGATCGTTCCAGAACTAAGATCACCAACAATGCTCATGCTGACCCAAGGGGCCAACGTGCCGCACTGACCAATTTTAAGTAGCTTCTTTCAAAAACTAGCAAGGCTGGTTTGCAGAGCTCTTTCAACTGCCTCCACTCTCGGTGGCTCAACAACCCCGAGGTCCGCACCGCTGATTGTCAGGCCATGTGTCACTTTCGTACTGCATAATGGGCATTGCGCTGCTTGCCACAAATCGCTGGAGCACTGTGGAGGGTGGAATTGCCAGTGTGTTGCCTCCGTCAAGACCAATGAGACGGTTGACAGGGATGGCCGAAGTGACGTTGCAACGCAGCACAGGCGCGGCCAAAATCCTGGGTGTGGCGACAATAACGGCGGAAGTGCGAGGAACTTAGACTTCAAAAGGTCCTTTTTCTCAGCAGGCAGTTCCAGGACACCGGGTTGCTCTTTAGAAAATTTCTGGAAAAACAAGGTTTCATGACATGTGCCAGGCAAGGGGTCGCGCTCCAGCCTACCCGATCTTAAGGAGTTTGGCCAGCAGATTTCGCCACGTTTATCGACACACACCTTGCCTCGGCACAAGTTTCATTGTCCCCCAGCAACAGCGCCTCGGTACTCATTGAGGAGGAAGCCATCCAAAGCTCCTGACCAGTGGTGGGACGGTCTCCAGAACAGATTAAATTTCAACACGGCCTGGTTTTCTCTGGGCACGTTGATGCCACCCAGGGGACTTGGGGGAAAGAGCCCTGCATTCATCCCTGCGGTTTTGAAGAAGGCGCTTGAGCGAGACTGAGAGCCACGTCAACACCAGAACATCCACCCAGCTCACCCAGTGAGATGTCACGAGATATAGCGGCCTTGGCCGTGCCTTACTAGTCCACATGTCGATGGTCAAGTGGACTTTTCCGGCCAACAGATGCCATAGACAACGCGCTTGAATTTTAGATGGACACTTGGATGGCAAGGGCAAGGGACGGCTTTTTTTCTGGCCAAAAAAAAAAAAAAATGCCTGCTCTTGGCATTCTGGTATTGGGGGTGCGGCAGGAGGGCAATGACGTGGGCAGGAAACCCCATCTGTGTCACAAAGATTGGAAAAGGCAAAATTTCCAAGGCCAAAAGCTGGAAGGAAATGCCAACTTCAGGGCTTTTCGCTTTGGGGAAGGTTTGGGTTAAAGTGTTTCTTCTGCTCCCAAACCTGGGAAGACAGAAGGCTGGCTGCTTAGGACTGGCCGCTGTACGAGCAATGCAGGTCAGCAAAACTGGCGGAAGGAGAAAGGGGTAGGATGGGGTCTATGGTGGTGCTCGGGTGGTCACTCGGGCGACGGTGGAGGTGAAGCGGGGGGCTGATCCCTGATCATGGACTCTGAGAGACATGGGCAGCTGCGATGGAACGCTTGGTGGTGGTGGAGGATAGGACGGCTGCAGCGGAGACTGAAGGTGAGCAAGTGGTTGGAGGGCCGGAGTCGGTCTGCTTTTTTGTCCAAGTGTTGCCTCCATTTCCAACTAAATGCAATTCGATGCATTGTGACTAGGAACCATGTTGGTGGTGGTTAAAACCCTTAGGTTTCTTGCCTCTACTTATGCGTTTACGGCAAAGGCGGGGATATGACATCGCTGGGTGAATCAGAGGCTTTGCTCAAAAGTAAGGCCCAGGCTTGACGAGGTCCTGGACCTTTTTGACGGCGATACGCGACGGAGCGGGGTTTTTCAGCTGAACGTGGCTGGCGGACATCATATCAGCGGACTTCTGCGACTGCCCCTTCCCTTTTTGAGGCGGGACCCGTTTTTAACTGACACTACCCATCGTCTTCCTCCTGTCTTGTGTTGTAGCGCTCGCAGCAAAATTATTGCCTGAAAAGAACACGTTGGATCAGCAAGCTTGTCATCATCCATCATAAACAACAGGTGGACTTAGTCGTACTGATTTCTGCATCCAGGGATGAGAAATCATCCTTTTTGAGCCTCTTGACTTTTAACATGCCCCCTTTTTTTTGACCCCAAACCGCCCATTTTTGTTATCAAGAGGTCTTCTGAAAATGGATTATCCTCAGTGGTGGGTAACAACGAGTTGACATTGGGCTGTTCATCGTTGGACGGATGCTAATGGATGCTGATGCGAACATTTTGTGGGTCGTGATCTGGGGAGGACGAGGAGGTAAGGACTGCTGGATGCAGGTTTGCATTAACCACTGAAGAACGATTGGCAACGCGCTGTTCGTTCTGAGATTCACAGGGCCACTGACCCGGTGATACCAGGCCTGACGGTCCTGCAACTGCGAATCCGCTAGGCATGCATTGTTTGTCACACATCACCTGGATGAGCACCTTCTACTAGCTTTTTACCACTTACCTCCATGTCCTACCCGAATCTCTTGCTCGCTTTACCATCTGAATTTCGCTCCTGTTCAGGAAATATAAAAAAATTTGAGGAAGGTAGGGAAAGAGTTTTCGGAAAGTCTCTTATTAAAAGACTGCAAACACAGCTATTCTCAATTCCATCCAAATCAAAAACAAATTTGCCTGGATTCAAATTTACTGCAAGGTGGCTCTATCAAGCACCAGCTGCCTGCGCCAAAGTCGAAAAAAAACACGTAATTTTTCTGAAATGTATACTGATAATAAAAGGTATTTTTTGGCACCCTATTCCAAACCTGTTGGTGATTACAAAGTTGTGGATTCAAAATTAACTGGCTCAAAAGTAGATCTATAACAAAGGCTTGGACTGACCAAAAGTGAAAAAAACAACCTGTCTGAAATGTATACGGATATTAAAAGGTATTTTTGGCACCTATCAGTACACTGTGGTTGACTACAAAGTTGTTTGGATTTTCTTATTTAACTGCTTGGTGGCTCTATCAACACACTTTGCTGCGCCCAAATGTGAAAAAAACACGTATCTAAAATGTATACTGATAATAAAAAGGAATTTTTTGGCACCTAATCAACAATGTTGGTGCCTACATCAAGTTGATGGGGTTTTCAAATATTTTCAAAACTGCAAGGTGGCTTATCAACACAGCTCGCCTGCGCCAATGTGAAAAAAAAAAAACACGTTTCTGAAAATGTTATATGATCAACTAAATAGGTATTTTTTGGCACATACAATCCTGTGTGGTGACTTACAAGTTGCTGGGATTCAAATTAACTGCAAAGTAGAGATCTATAACAAAAGCTTGACTGACCAAAAGTGGGAAATAAACACACTGTCTGGAAATGTATACGGATAATTAAAAGGTATTTTTGGCAACCTTCAGTAAACCTGTGGTGACTACCAAAGTTGCTGGATTCAAATTTAACTGCAAGGTGGGGCTCTATCAAACCAACAGCATGCCCTGCGCCAAAGTGAAAAAAATACGTATCTGAAAATTTTATACTGATAATTTAAATGGTATTTTTTGGCACCTTATCAAACTTTAGGTGACTTCAAAATTGCTGTATTCTAAATTTAAGTTGCAAGGGGGCTATATCAACACAAAATGGAGGGCCAAAATTGAAAAAGAACCACCTATCTGAAATATGTATACTGAGAATAAAAGGGAGTTTTTACGCACATAAAAAATAGGACTGCAAGTTAATAGTAAAAGATCTGTATCCTAATATAAGGCAATGCAATGTCTAAACAAAGTTTTGGCTGTACAATATCCAGTATCCTTTATAAACCTTGTCTGTGTTCGCCCTCGGGTCCCCTCCCCCCTCGCGCTCCCACCCATGACTTTACAGCGGTAGATGCTCCTTTAAAATTCTCTGCCTAACTACAAAAATTGCAGATCTTGATTAACTAACTTCTAAGGTCAAGCTAAAAGTAGCTGTCTCGTGAAAAAAAAAAAAAATTTTCGCTGGCTGTTTGCTGAGCTGTTTGGAAAAGGGGGGCAGAGCGCAGCCCCACTGCTATGGACGTGAAGACATGTCATGAACGGGAAAGGGTGTTCTATGTAAAACGGGTTGTGATTTTCCAGCCAAATCGCAACCATACACATCCCAGTCTGACGTCGCAAACTCTCCCCCTGCTCTATTCTGAAAAACTGTTTTGCTGGCTGCCAAAATGACGGAAGCGCCGAAAATGCGCAATTTAATGGGATTATGAAAAGATTTTAACCTAAATTTCGCGGTTAAAAAAATCCGATCAAGAAAAATCCCGTGCCGTTTCAACTTTGCGATAAAAATCGCTAAAAACTAAATGTTTCCAAACCGTGAGTGGTGAGTCATTGTATTAATCTATTAAAAATTGTGGTTTTCCCCACTTTGAAACTTTGAGGGGGAAAAATTTTTGGGAATTTTATTGTTTGGGGGAAATTAAAAGTATTTTTAATTTGGATCTATTAAAGGTTATATTTTAGTTGGGAAACTGTTCATTGCAGTGATAAGTTTATATTTCCTGACATTTTGTATATTTTTTTTTGTTTTCTGGAGTTCAGTCTCACTCAAGTCATAAAAGGGGACAATAAAGGGGACAGTACACATAATCGAACAGCCTAGTGCTTTTAGTCATCTGATTGTGGTGCTCTGGAAGGCAGAAAACCCCCCCAAATTTTTTTGAAGTTTCATCCATAAAAAGGCCTAATATAAAGTCTAGAAAACCATTTAAAAATATTTTTTAGCGACAAGGGCATTATTGATTAGTGAATGACTTCATTGTATCTGCCTACTCTTGTGTAGAGCAGGCCAGCTATCTACAACACCCCAGAGGAAAAGCTAGTAGATACTGATGTATAATACTACAAATTCCTATTTAGGAAATGTAAAGCCTGTAAAATTTTAGCCAAAAAATTTTCTAGGGACTTATTTTTAAAAAAGAGGAACTCTTTTTTTAAAAAAAAAATGGCAGAGTCTAGCTGTAATTGGTGGAAGCCCCGGGTTTTAATTAAGATTCAGGGTATCCGAAACAAACCCCCACAGGGAAAAGGAAGTATTATATGGTGTTTCCGATCAAAGGACTGAATATGTAATGCATAAATAATTTGAATCCTCCAGAGAAGCTCCTTGTAGCCACTCTCTGCTCCAGCTAATTGAAGTATGTGCTGAACAAGGATCTCATCCCGATTAACTCAGAATACCATGAGAGTGTATTTTAGAGGTTGTCAGGAATACAACTTTTTAAATAAAAGGTGTAGACTGTGCTAAAAGAAAAATTCTCTGCTTTCTAATATCCTGCTGCTGCCACTTTAACTTTCACTGGGACATACTGGAAATGCCCACTGAGGTTGGCCACCATTGTTGTTATTGACTTACTGAGTAGTGATTTCCATTCATTTCCTGTGTGTTGAGATGGGACTAGGAACAGGAGACCAGTAAGGATCTGGTAAGTGTCAAAATGGTAGCAGAACGGGAGGAGGGGGGGGGAGTGAACAAGGCGTGCTTTAATTTATATAACACAAAAATGATATCTCCAGATAACTCCTTTACCATAGCACATCCAGTTGTCAATATGATAATGAAGACCACTTACTATTTTCTACCAAAAACAGGAAAATCTGGGTCAACTCAATATAAGTCTGTAAGTTCTTTGTGGAGCCTTGATAGTTGGTCATGTTAAGGCTCCTAGAAACAAAAGGTAAGTACCTCTATGACAGGCGTCTCTGTAGTCCCCCTCAAAGATGTCGGCTGCTCTCTTGGCTGTGATGAGATGATGCTTACTGTAGGTGGTTGATTGTGTAAAACTGAAGTAAGGCAGAGTTGTACTGTTTCTTTCAGTGCTTTAAGTTGAGATTCCTGAGGAGAAGAAAGATCTTTAACTTTATTTTGTTAACATTTTTTAGTCCCAAAAGAACAAAACTGTATTTGATTATATTTCTAAATACAGTGAAATTTCTTTACTGAAGAATTCAATAATTCAGAATTTACAGCACAGAATTGCAAAAAGTACTAGACTTTTTAACACTGCATTGTTGGTTGACTTATCTATGACCACCTTAAAAATCCATAACATCTGATAAGACCATATCTTTCATCACCACCCCCTGATAAAGAGTTTCTGAAACAAATGTTGGGTTATTATGGTTATTAGGTATACTCACTTTGTCATGAACTGTATGGTTATGCATCAATATGAAATTATAATAGTGGCTAATGTGCACTTCATTTAAAGCTGCATTCACACTTAATATATCCTCTATGAACTTTTGAACTATTATGTACTTGCACTTTATTTTTACCTTTATGAATTCATTATCAGAATTTGAATACTCTACTTCCCTGTTTCTTAACAAAAAGGCTCTACCCCAATAATAAGCTCTTGCTTGATTTTTCAAGATTTTTGGAGTTGGCTTGAATTATAAGAGCTACTCCAAAAATATGCCCTAGTTACAAAAACACATAAGCACTATTTACAGCCAGAAACACTGATCAGGGTTGGACACATCAGTGCAGCCATGCTCTGCATGTTGGAAAGGGATCCGGCATCTTGATCATGGGTCCGCTGATCTCCTGCTTCCTCGTCACCCGGGTTCCACGCTCCTGAACAGAACAGTCTGGGAACGGCTGCCAGTAGAACAGACAACATACATGGAACCCACCCAACAGAAGTGCAACACTTCTAGGGGAATAAACAGTAACCAGGAGCCTCAGGTGCTGAGCTGTGCTGACCACTCCCTTCCTTGCAGAATCACCTGTGGAACTGCTCAGACACCTCAAGTGTGCTAAATGGCTCCTTCCTTGATCCATCTCCTCCCTGTTACTTTACCCTCCTGGGCTGGTGATATCTAAGAAACTTTCATTTTGGGGCTCTCCTTTAGCCAGTCATTACAGAGTTGCCCAAAGGGACTCCCTCGTGCTCCTGGGCTGTTGAGTTTATGATTTCAAATAGATAAGTTCAAAATCATTGTTGATTCAAAAAAGTAAGCCCTACCCTGATAATAAGCCCCAGCTGTTTTGAGTGAGAAAAAAGAACAATATAAGAACTGTTTAAAAAAAAAAACAAAAAAAAAAACACAGTATGATTATTTAATTTACTATGAATCACTACTGTGCTCTTGCACTTTTTTCATATATTTTGTATTACCTCTGGCCACTTCTTTTTATATGAATTTGCATACATATTACTATCATGCATAATTAATGTTGTTATACCACCATCTATTGATGTATTGAGAATCTTACCACTAAAGTCTTCCTATAGCTCTTTCAGGCATTGTCCTGCTCAAGGACTTATTCTCTATAGATTTTTTTTATTAACCGTAGCGTTTACTATAATCACATGCAAATAAAATATGTTACTGTAACTTATTATTCTTTAGTACTTTGCATGTGTTGCTTTCTTCTTTCCTTTGTGGTTTATGTATGCAGAAGCCATTATTATCAAATTAAGTAATTATATTGTATAGTGAATGTGTAGTGAGTGTTTTATGTGCCATGGATAATGGCTTCATTTTATAACATAAAAGTATGAATATTACAATGACTAACAAGACATAGGGCCTCTTATGCCACTGTTTTAGTTGGTATATGAAACAAAAAAGGCAAAAAGAGCGTGCGCTCCCGTAGTGTAATTTAGTTTACTATTAAAAAAGTAGATAGATACAACGATGTTATTCTAACCTTATTGAGTTGTGCTTATGGCCGGCACAACTCTTATATTCGCAGATATAAAGAATATTGCCGGTTTACGTCTCTCTGCCTTCTCGGAGACACCCCGATTGTTGCAGTTAGTTTCTAAAGACGCCGGCCACTCATTATTCCTCAGTGCAATGCTGCTGACTCCTCATGTAACCTCCTCCGAAGGTGGAGTTAACTGAAATAATCCGTAGTTCAAGACAAACTGAACCTGGTACACGTGGACACCGTGAACCCAAATGGAGAGTTTTTAGCGCAAAAAACACCGATAATAAACACCATAAAAAGCTTATTAAAATAAAAAAGATTTATTATAAAAGAAACAACACGTTTCATCTCACATAGACTTCATCAGATGATGGGTTCACAGTGTCCACGTGTACCAGGGTTTCATAGTTTCATAGTTTTGTAAGGCTAAAAAAAGACATTCGTCCATCTAGTTTCATGCCTGTTGTGCTAAGGTGTTGATCAGAGGAAGGGCAAAAAACCCCCAATGATGGTAGAAGCCATTTGTCCTCAGTTTTAGGGAAAAATTCCTTCCTGACTCCAATCTGGCAATCAGAAAAATCCCTGGATCAATTGACCCTCTCATGAATCCTAGTCACTATAACCTTGTTATATTATTCGCTCCAGAAATGCATCCAAACCCTTTTTGAAATCGGTTATTGAATTCACCATGACCAGTCCTCTGGCAGAGAATTCCATAGCCCTCACTGCTCTTACAGTAAAGAATCCCTTTTCTATGTTTATGTAGAAACTTTTCGTTCCTCAAGACGTAAAGGATGCCCCCTTGTTCTAGATACAGCCCTGTGTATAAAAAAATCTTGGGAGAGATCTCTATATTGACCTTTGATGTATTTAAACATATTTATTATGTCCCCCCGAAGCTTTTTTTCCTAAATCTAAATTACCCAAACCCTTTTGCCAATCTTTCTGTGTACTGTAGTCCACCCAGTCCTTTTATTATTTTTGTTTCCCCCGCCTTTGTACCTGTTCAAGCTCTACAATGTCTTTCCTGTGCACTGGTGCCAAAACTGTACACAATATCCATGTGGGTCTAACCAGTGACTTGTATATATGGGAGAATAATGTTCTCATCATGTGCATTATCCCCCTTTTAATGCACCCCATGATCATATTTGCTTTGGGCTGCTGCTGCCTAAACACTGGCTGCTACAATTAAGTTAATGTCCAACCAGGATTCCCAAGTCCTTCTCCATGGTCACTTTTTAACCAGTGTTTTTCCTTTTAACATGTAATCTTTTTAATTGGATTTCTCTTACCATGTGAAACCTTGCATTTATCAGGGGTTAACCTCATCTGCCATTTCCCTGCCGGGCCTCCATTATCCGGATCCCTTGTATAACATATTATCCTCTATGGTTGATTACTTTACAGAGCTTAGTACGTCTGCAAAGATCGATATTTACTGTGTATTCCCTGTGTAGTCATTAATGAAAATGTTAAGAGGTAGGGCCAATACTGACCCTTGTGGTACCCCACTAGTAAACGATCCAGTCCTGATTTTGTACCGTTAATTACTACCCTTTTGTTTTCTATCAGTGAGCCAGTTACTTACCCACTGCACACATTTTCCCAGTCCAAGCATTCTCATTTTATTTACCAACCTTTTATGTGGCACCGTATCAAATGCTTTAGAAAAATCTAGACATATGACAAGGTTCAGCTTGTCTTGAACTACGGATTATTACTGTTTTAGTTGATAACGGGGCTTATTTTGTTTTAGGACCCTTTGAATTCTAGTTACTCTCCCCATTGGACCCGGTCTGGGAAACATAAACAATCTCAAAATTCTGGAACAAGTGGCACTAAAAAGTGTAATAGATGGTGTATACTATTTTTGAGGGTTTTTAGGCACTTTTTATGTAAACTCTTCAGTTTTAACATTTAAAAAAAGTTGTGTGGCTAAATGGAAACTTTTGCCTATTAATGTAAATATGTTCAAGCAATGAGGTGATAGAGTATAAAAAAAATTATCTTAACATGCCTAGAGAATGTCACCAAATGTGTTATGCTATGTGCAACATTTTCAGAAAATAGTGATAAGTTTGTATTTTCTTGGGGCTGTAAATTTATTTTTCTCTATGAGAATATTAATATATCTTCCAATTTGGACCTAATCATAAGAAGACTTGGAGGACAAAGAGAAGTTTTGGGGTCAGAGGGCAAAACAAACTTATTCTTTTTGGCTGCTGGTGAATAACTTTAAAGAAACATCTACTTTGTTTTTTTTTTCAATTAGACAAGAAGCTGAACATAGGGTGTCCAGCTGTGGGGACTCCTATTGATCATAAGGGTCAGTCCACACGGCATGGTTTAATGGTAGTTTTTTCAGACGGTTTGCAGATTTAGAAACTGTCTGAAAACCAACAAGCAGCCCATAGACTTTAATAGAAAATCCGTTCAGCAGTCCCCAGTGAACGGATTTTCTGCTAGACATTTTTTTACACCAACAGCATTCCCAAAAACTTACAACATTCTTGGTTTTCACGCAGAAGATATGCAATGCAATGATTATGGGTGACGGGCGAATCCGCAAACCGCGGACAAAACCATTCCCCAAAACCATACAAAAGATGACAAAATATCGTCCGTATTCTTAAACAGAATCCGACCTGCATTTTACATAATGCGTGTGGACGAACCCTAATAGTGCTCACTGAAGTCAATGGTCTGTCCATGTACTTTATGGATTTTCTGAGTCCTCAGGAACAAGACATTTATCTCTGTCTAAAAAGATAAGAACCCTAAATAAACAATGAGATACACTGGTATTCTAGTACATGCTTCTGTTAGTCTTTCCAATTAGATCCATCCATAATAAGACTTGTGGAACATGGAAAAATTGTAAATTCTATGGACAAAATTAACATTTTAGTTCAGGCTGCTGGTTATTGACTTTAAAAAAAATATCTACTTAAGATATTTTAGTTAGATGACAAGCTGATCATAGGATGTCCTGTTGTAGGGACTCCTAGTGATCATTATAGTGCCCACTGAAATCAATGATCTGCATATATTATGAATAGATGTGACAGGTCCTTAGGATCCAGCCATTCTAATTTAGTTCTGTCTAAAAAAAATCCATAGGTAAAGAACAAGAAACCTTAATATGCTAGTATACTGCAAATCTTCCCTAATGGACCAAAACTTAAAGAGAACCTGTCAGCTACTTTATGCCTCCAGAATGACGGGCAGCATGAATTAGCTGCAGGTTACCTGATTCTAACCCTGTGTGTTTTACCCTGAAACGCTGCGGCGTTCCCAAGTAAAACACCCAGTTAAGTTGCGTTGGGTGCGGGGAGATGAGTCCAATGTGAGGCTTCTCCCCGCCCCATCAGCTTGACTGACAGCTCTCTCCCTACAGATAAACATAGGAAAGAGCTGTCAGTCAAGCTGAGGAGGCTGGGAAAAGCCGCAGATTGGCCCGGGCACAGCGGCTTTTCCTCGTACCCTGGAAAACTTAACTGGGTTTTTACCTAGGAATACCGCAGCGTTTCCGAGTAAAACACACAGGGTTAGGATAGGGTAACCTCAAGCCATTTCATGCTGCCCGTCATTCAGGCAGTATAAAGTAGCTGACTGGTTCCCTTTAAGAAGACATGGGGGACAAGAAGATTCGAGGAGACATGTATGTAGTGTCTAAGATGTTCTTTGTTCCCCATAAAACCAATCAGAGCTCCCCTTTCATTTTTTCAGAGCACCATATGAAATGAAAGAAGAACTCTGGTTGGTTGCTATGGGCAAGAACAAGAGTCTTAGACCTAGACAGTATTCATACATGTGGCCCTTGGAGTTTGTGGACAAATGAACTTTTTAGACTTGGGTGTTAGTTTTTGACTTTAAAGCGATATCCATATTGGCCATTTTTTTGTTTTTGTTAGATAATAAGATGATTGCAGGTTTTTTGTTCTCTGAAGTTCCTCACCCTTCCATGTTAGATAATAAGATGATCATAGGGTGTCCTGCTGTGGTGACTTTTATTGATCATCATAGTGCTCACTGAAATCAATGATCTGTCCATGTAACATATGGATGTTTTCGGTCCTCAGTAACAAGATTCTAATTTAGCTCTTTCTAAATGATGAGAAGCCTTAATAAACAGAAAACATCAGTCTATCAGTACATGCTATAAATGTTCAGTGATCTACTCCATTGTAACGAGCCCTTACATTATCCATTGATGCCGTTTCCATTTCTCTCTTCGCCACTGTTAACTTCTGCTCCAGATCTGTTAGTTGTTGTGCCTGTTAATGAGAATTAGAGAAAAACCTCAGCCATAGCGTCAGGAGACACAAACAAAATCATCCATTCATTGGACTGTAATTCAAATGGCTATGTAACTCATAAACATGTATGGCCATTTATAACGTGCTATTTAATTAACTAATTATGAACTCACAGATGGTAGCTTAGAATCGTGACTCCCGCATTCTCTAGGAAAGTCTATTAAAATGATTTGTGCTCTCATAAGTAAACATCTTAAGGCTTAGCAATTCAAAAGAATGAACACATCATCTTCCATGAACGCACCTGCTTTATGGCAGTACAGCAATCCTGCATTGTCAGAGATGTATGAATATAATACATGTTTTATTCCTTTATTTATCTGTCATTTTATTTATATGCGGTTAACAACTGACGTCTGGTTGCCAAACTGGTTGAAACTGAGGCGAGTGCATGAAAAATATATATTGTTTACAAGGAACATTTGCTTATAAATTTCTTGTTAAATATATAGGCATAATATATTTCTGCAAAGAAAATGTTCTTGTTTGTGCACATAGGTTTCCACTGTGTTGTTGTACAGAAGGTGGCAATAGTATTGATGACTCTAAATACGGTAACTCTTAATATGAAAGAGATTTATAGATAATAGTTGGCAATGGCTTAAATAAATAAGAAATAAAATCTAAAAGCATCCCCTCCATATATTTACTTGTAAGTGACACTAAATATTATATTTTATAGATTGGTCTGTAATAAAAAAAAAAAATAATCAAAATGTTTTATAACTGGGAAGCAATACAATTATATATAAAATTGTCAAAAGTATAATAAAGAATTGGAGGAAAACCTGCAAAAATGTCATGTTATTTAACCTCAGTGCAAAAACAAAATAGAAATATTTTCCATAGCAGACAACAGGATTCCCACTTTAATGTACACAGCAGAGTCACGTTTTTTGACCACCAGTTAAAACTATATCAAGAAAAACGAGACAAGATGAAAGTGACTCAATAATGTCCAGCCGGGTTGTCACAGGTATCTTGAGCCATGCTGACTGGATCACACAGGTATTGACGGGTGTGTGGGGAAGGATCCATAGAGCGATGACGATGATTGAGGTGATCCCACAGATGCTTAATTGGTTTAATGTCTGGGCAATTAGGAGGACAGGGTAGAACCTTGAAGTCTTGGTCATACTGTTTTAACCATTGTTTCTAGCTATGTGACATATTGCATTGTCTTGCCTGTAGCTTCCATCCACCCCAGGGAAGACAATCAAGTGCATGGATATACATGATCTGCAAGGATGTATTCATACCCAAATCAGTTGAGAGTGTCTTCCATGTGGATGAGTTGACTCAGAGAATGCCACAAAAGCATTCCCCAGATTATAACACTGCCACTACCAGCTTGTTTTCCTCCAGCAATGGTTGGAGTTTTTTGTTCTCTGGAGTTCCTCACCCTTCCATCTCCTTTGCGCCAAACGCCCTACCTTTGCTATGGTACTTGGGTACGGCTTGTATGTTAATAAGCAGAGTGGTATAGAGGTTTGTGTTTGAACTCTGAAATCAAGATGGCACCGGCTCTCTGTGCTGGCGCTGGCGCTTCTTCCAAGCACTGGTATCATATTTGGAGAAAAGTGTAAAGCCTGTCCTTTTGTAACCAGACCATGTATATTTCTGCTTGCTGTGCATAAGCTGTCGTGGGTGACATAAAATAACTTGGTGGGCCGAATTCAGCCTGCAGGCCTTGAGTTTGACACATATATTATATACAATGCATCAAATTCGTAACTATATCAATTGCAACACAAAATATGTTGTATATCAGATTACATGCATAAAATGCAACTTACAATACATTGGCTGTACAAGTTCTCATTTAAAAATCCGCATCAGGCGACATATTTCTGAATCCCATAAGCATGAGTGGAAATCTGGTATGTCATCTGTAGCTAAACATTTCATAGAAAAACATGGCAGCGACACTACCCACATGAAAGTGATAGGTATTGAAAAAGTAACACAATCCATGAGAGGTGGCAATTTAAAATATAAGTTATTAGCCAGAGAGACAAAATGGATATTTGTATTAGGTACTCGACATCCAGCGGGCCTAAATGTACGCCATGATCTGCTATATCAATACTAAGTGCTTCTTTCTTTTTTCTTTTTTTGTTTTTAATCATACATTGAATGCATATATTGTAAAAAACATATTGATACGTACTGATAATCCAATGGTTAACTCTGCGGGACTACGCCTTTATAAGGGGTTGGTCTTGTGCAGTGAACCATGGGCACAATGATTAAGACTATGTATTAGTCGAAACGCGTCGTGCAATCTGTAGCACTGGTGCTGTATTACAAACTCATCCTACCCTGTATTATCACATTTTTAATGGAATATTAATAAAAAAATTTAGTTTAAAAGTATTGATAAGCTGCGGATCATCTGTTAATGCTACTTCTAAGCAAGCTGGAGTATATTATTTTATTGCCTGTTTCCTGCTGCTCTCCGAGGGAAGCTGACTGGGAGTCTCCGTGGGCCTTTGCAAAAGCCGTTAAACAAGTGGGTACTATTAAATCTCATATATCAGTGAGCTGACAAGTGACTGTTTTCACATGTATATTATATACAATAGTGCAGCTCGTTTGCTGATGCTCACTTGGGTCAATGAACGTGGCAGTTTTTTGATAAGCCAAACAGTTTGTAATATTTTTATCTTTGGTGGGAAAGAAATCAACTTAACATTCACTGATTTCTGGGCTTCTGCCTACACCTGGAAGCCAATCTGAAAACATAGAGCTGCAGTCTTAGCCACTGATGAGACAGAAGGTTTTTTTCAGTTGTCTTAAATTACTTATTACAGCAGTTTCCTTATAAAGAACAGCAACAAAGCAGTCAACACTGTGGAAAATAAAATGGACCACTGCCCGTAAGGCAGTAGCACTGAATAAATGTTTTGGACTTCGACTGACTTAAAGGGGTTTTGTTTATCATTCATTTGAATGGTCTTAAGAATGAAGGGGATGGATAGTGAAAACAAGTAATTTGCAATTAGATGTCATTAGCAAAAGCTGTCTTGATATTACGTTTTTCTTATTTCTGTTTCTGTTTACACTGATATCCAGTGCTTGTCGGTCCCTCCTCCTTGCGATTTTCCCTAGCTGATGAGATCATTTACATTCTTTTCAGCCCCCGGTCGGCTGGTATTACGGAGCTTGCATTCCTGCCTTTCACTTCATAACAGTAAAGGGGACCGACACATTTTCACTCTGCACAGCCAAAGAAACTAGTAAATAACACGGAAGGGCCTTCTATAGTCAGGAAACAGCACAATTGTATGTGGATCCTGCTCTCCTGCATACGAAGGGGAGATCTGTTCCATTCATAGGAAACTGGATTCAACTGTTAACAAATTCAAGCTGTGAAAGGAGAAGAGATCAGTGTTCAGTCTAGATTTGAATGCAGCCCGGTGGTATGTATACAGCTTCTTAAACAAAATAAGGATGATAGGGAGAGACACAGTGACATGTGGACTCAGAGAGGGGGGGGTAGTCACAGGAGCCAGCGGGAACAGTGAAGGGGGGATGATGTCACCCAGCTGGGAGGGGAAGAAACGCCCCTGAATTTCTACAGTTGAGAGGCTAAGAGCAGTATGAATCAGCCAAACTAAAGAAGCGATACATCCCATTTAAGTTTCTAAAAAATAAAATTCAGAAAATCAATTCCATTTATAGCATTGTAAAGGATAATGTGTTTTTCTTCTACCACAATTCCTTGTGGTTTTTAAGATCTCAGATTAAAGTCTTTGGTATGATTCAATACGTTTTATTGAGAAAAACCCATAAATTGGACAGATATAAATGAGCAATAATGCAAAGTACATAGCCATTATCCAAGATGATTCTATCTCTACACCAGGACAATGAAACATACTTAAGTAATAACAAAGATAATCAGACAAATAAAGACATGAACTTGATATATGGGTAAACATATAGAAAGGAGAATGAAGAGCATGGAAAGGATAAATGAAAAGAATAAGGAAAGGGAAAAAATGCTTAGAGTGATTCAAGTTAACATCACTGCTGCTACTGGGAATCAAAAGATTCTAGCTATTCCCTGAAAAAAGATCCTTTGAACAAGATCCAAAGGGCCACATGTATTAAAACTGTCTAGGTCTAAAACTCACTTTGTTGTTCACAGCAACCAATCAGAGCTCTCCTCTAATTTTTCCAGAGCACCATATGAAATTAAAGGGGCGCTTTGATTGGTTCCTATGGGCAACAAAGTGAGTTTTAGACCTAGACAGTTTTCATATTTATGGCTCAAAATTTCCAAGTTCTATGAAAAAAACTTAAGTAGACATGTATGATTGTGTTTTTCAACCTTTTTCTGGTGAAAAAGAAAATGAGCAGTCTATGATGTCTAATGCGCCTAAGGAATGTGTATGTGCATGGTTCGTAAGGCTCGGCACTTTCTAATGCACCTACCGTCAGGGGGCGCTCTGGGGGCCTTATGGGGGCGTATCACACCACATTTATAATATTAGACACATATATGAATGTGGATCGGCAAAACTTAATGCATTACTGCTTGGACAGGCAGACCATTTTCACTGTGATCTGCCTGAGACAGAGGAGTCGAACTGGAGATAAATTGGCTGTTAGGGGAAAATGTCCAATATTTCTCAACTTACACCAGTACAATAATAAAAAGTGATTTCTGATTATTATCAAACTATATAAAATTAAATTATTTAAATTTAATAAAAAAAATTATAATATAAAATTAATCTAAAAATATATAATATCCCAAAAATAAAAAAAATCTCCTATAAAATTTATTTAAAATTAAAAGAATCTAAAACTAATTTTACATTAAATAACCCACTGATTATGTTGTTCAGATTTTACCATTTTTAATTTTTACTACATTAAATTTGAAATCTACTTTTGCTGTTATCATCCTTTATTCTGCATACAGCAAGAGCCAGCACACCACAGGTATTGCTGGGACCTGTGGTTCACCAAGCAAGATCAGTAACATAGTTTCTATGCACTGACATGCTATTCTAATGACTTTTCTTTTATTGTTAATTAATTAGCATTTATACATGTTAGGCACATTACTAATGTGCCTAAGTTTCGTAATGCACCTAATACATTGGTGAGGCGCGTAGAACTTTAGACTCCATTTATAATTGCACAGATACCACTTTCATACATTCAGGCGCATTATACACTGATATGTCTCCATTAGAGTTCTTGCTAGTCAAATCATCCATATGTCATTTATCCTGAAATTGTTCCAACCATCCTCAGACAGTGGATATTGCTGGGGAAGTGGAAAGAGAAACAATATAAAGTCTTCTTTTAGTATGAGATTTTATCTGATAGCATGGCCAAGAAAGCCATGTTTATTATCAATATAATCTTAAAACTCAGTCATGCAAGTCATTGACTAAGCTCTAAAATGATTTTTAGCTTACTAAAATTCCATCATATATTGGACATATTTCCAATTTATACCCCAAATAACAAACCAATGCCTGGAAAGTCTAGAAATATACTGAACAGAACTGCTGGTGTCCTGTACCAGTGACATACTATCTTCAGATTCTTCTTTTGGAAATTGTTATATATGATATAGATGACTAAATAAGATTCAGTGGAGTTAAACAACACCCCACAGAGTCAACAAATGAGATGTGTTGTTGGGAGAAGGGGGGAGGGAGGGTGTTGACTGTCGGTGCAATAAACTTATAGAAAAGAATTAGAAAATGTGAGGAATCCCAAGTCAAGAGGATCCCTGTCTTAGAAATGGAGAACAGAAAAGATGGCAAATCCACTAAGTGTGTTCAAGAAACACCAACTAACCATTTTAAGTTGGACTCATTGTTTTGCACTCTTATAATAGAACCAATATAAAGTATATGAAAAAATAGCAGCCTGGCAGTATGAGAGCAAATCCAATAAGCCATACCCCCTGACTACTATAACATGAAGATAATTTATAACCCAGTCTATTGGTTAAACCAGACCAGACAAAGTAAATGAAGAAAGATCTAAAGGAATTAAAATAGGGTCTTTAGAGAGGTGAAGAATGGGAGTTGTTTGAAAAAAGTCCAACAAAAACAGTGAAGTATATTTTTGTATCTTCTTATAAAAGTGAGGTATAGGTTATCGAAATTCAAGGTTATATATGTTCCTAAGTACTTTTTGCAATCCTGTGCTGACTGTAATGAAAATGAGGACTAGAGATTTTTCATGATCAACATGCATACATTTGAGATAGTCTTTAGCATGATTGGGAATTTTAGACTGTATAGCCTATTATCACCTCCGTTTTAGTTCTTAGCGCCCATGACAAGTATTTCTGTACCAAAAAATAAAACTGGGCAAAAGTAGGCAGCCTGACAAGCTCCATAACTGATTGTGAATAGGGAAAATAAGGATTCATGACCCGTGCTTTGACCCTAGTGGAAGAGGGCAATATCATTAAACAAGAGATGATAATGGGACCCAAACCTGTATGTTCCAAAGCAAATTATGGAAAGTTCCAGTCCAACCAATCCAATGCCTATTTAAAGTTGATAGAGTGGAGACACAGTGGGAACCATATAACCTTTGCAAATGACTTCAAGGATAGGTTTCTTATTGTGTTGTCTCTTGACTCCTGTTAAAGTATATATACATATAACCTAGGCCTTACAAGTAGTGTTGAGCGATTTTTATCGACAAAGTTAAAATCAGCAAGGTTTTTATGGTGATCGAAATTTCCAGATCATGCGATAATTAAGGTTAAAATCTGAGCATCATCTATAAGATCGAGCCGTTTTTTCGCGCTTCCTGTAATTTGGCGCCAGCATATCAGATTACAGAATAGAGCAGGGTTAGATGTGTGTGCGATGTCCATGACTCGGGATGTGTAATGGTTGCTATTGGCTGGAAAAATCACAGTGACATGTTTAACACATAGAACACGTTCCTGTCAGCCTCAAGTGACTCCAGCATCTCATAGGGATAGGACCTGCCTCTGTCTTGGCCAAACAGCTCAGGCGAAATTAGTCTATTTCTGCACACGTGCGAAACCTCTACTATTAGCTGTGATCCTTCCAATTAGTTGTTTTTATTAATTTTTACAAAAAGAGATTTGAAGATTTTATGTAGTTAGCTAGAGAATTTTTAAAGCAGCATCTACCGCTGTAAATCACGGTGGGGGGAGCAAGGGGGGGCCCCCGCGGGCGAACACAGACAAGCTCTATCTAAAAAGAACACTGGATTAAGTTCACCAAACTTAGTGTAGACATTTGTAGTTGAATATCTTTATTATTAACAGTTTGCTATGAAATATTTCCTGGATATAGGGCAGACGCCTGAACTTATATTGGATAAACATCATTTCTCTCGTAACTCGCAGTCTCTTTGTTAGGTGGCAAAACTCCCACTTTTATATCAGTATACATTTCAGATATGTGTTCATTTAATTTTACCCATTACACCTGTGACTGCTGATATATCCACCTTGCAGTTAAAATTAACAATCCAGCAATCTTGTAGTCAGCACAGGTTTTTTGTTGCCAAAAATACCGTGTACGTACGAAAACTTCACAGTTACTTGTTTTTTGACTTTTGCAACACCCACATTGTTCATCGATGACGCAGCATCCATGTAAATCCGTAAAACAGCAATTTCTATATTCACCACAGGTGAATTGAAAGGTGTCAAAAAATACCATGTATCATAAAACGAAACATAACATTTTACGTGTTTTTTGACTTTGCAACACCCAGCATTGTTTCATTGACGCAGCATCCAACAGTAAAATCTAAAAACAGCAAAATACTACTATATTCACGCACAGGTGAATTAAAAGTGGCAAAAAATACGTGTATCATACGAAAACATAACATTACGTTTTTTTTGACTTTTGCCACACCCAGCATGTTCTTCTGACGCAGCATCCACGTAAAACTAAAACAGCAATTCTATATTCACCACAGGTGAAATTGAAAGGTGCAAAAAATCCGTTTGAATTATACAAAACATAAACAGTAACTTTGTTTTTTGACTTTTGCACACCCATCATTGTTCATTGACTCGGCCCTAAGGCAGGGAAGCCCAGCATCCACGTAAATCTTAAAACAGGCAATTCTATATTCACAACAGGTGAATAAAGGTGCAAAAAAAACGTGTATCATACGAAAAACATAACAAGTTACGTTGTTTTTGACTTTTGCACACCCAGCATTGTTCTTTTGACGCAGCATCCCGTAAATCTAAAAACAGCAATTCTAATATTCAACCACATGTAGAATTGAAAGGTGCAAAAAATACCGTTTATTATACCAAAACATAACATTACGTGTTTTTTTACTTTTGCACACCCAGCATTGTTCATTGACGCAGCACCCTAAACTTAAAACACAATTCTATATTCCACCACAGGTTAATTGAAAAGGTGCAAAAAATACCCGTGTATCATCGACGAAAACATACATTACGTGTTTTTTGACTTTTTGCACACCCAGCATTGTTCATTGACGCAGCAGCCCACGAAATCTTACAACAGCAATTTTATATTCACCACAGGTGAGATTGAAAGGTGCAAAAAATACCGTTTAATACCAAACATAACAGATACGTGTTTTTTGGACTTTTGCCCAGTCCAGATTTTGTTGATAGACACCTTGCAGTTTAAATTTAATACAGCAAATTTTTTTTGATTAGAGGGATTGAGAATAGCTGGATTTGCCGTCTTTCACATAGAGACTTTCCAAAACTATTCCATACCTTCTCAAATTTTTATATTTCTGAACAGGAGCGAAATGCAGTGTAAGCGAGCAAAAAGGGGGTAGCACATGGAGGTAGAGTAACGAGAGAAAGGTGCACCTTCCAGTGCCTGCGACAACACGCCATGCCAGCGGTTTGTCAGTCGCAGGACCGTCAGGCCTTGTCATCGCTGGGTCAGGCACCTGTGAATCATCAAGTAACGAACAGTCGGACCCAATCTGTCCTTCAGTGGTTAATGCAACATGCATCCAGCACAATTGTCATGTTTAGAAATTTTTGGGGGCATTTGCTGTGAAATGCAGCTAACAACAGGTCAATTGTAAAAAATGTTGTTTTACAGACATTTGGTTCTTCACAATTGTCAAGAGTGGCTCAAGGGTGATGGTTTTCCCCAACCCCCCCCCCCACCCCCCCCACCCCCCAGAAACCCCCCCCCCCCCGCCCCCCAGAAAATTAGGTGGGCCCACTTTTTAAGGGACACATATTGAAAAAATGACTTTTTTTGCAAACTTTAACATACCCATAAAATCCGTATTGGACAACCTTTTAAATACAATGAAAAAAAGAAAAACAAAGACATGGGGGGTTTCCCCAACCCTTTTTAAAAAAAAGTTTTTTCCTAAAATTTAAACTACAAAAAAAAATTTGCATGTAAAAAAAGCGGAAAAAAAATTTTCCCCAAATTTTAAAAAGGGGGGTACGGGAAAATTTACCAAAATGTAGGTTATTCGAGACATGGAGTAGGGAGCAGGGACAGAGAACAAAGTACAGAGACAATTTCCTCCAGAAACGTTGAGTAAAATAAAAAAAGAATGAAAGAAAAAGGGGCACCGGGGTGTAACAAAGCGTTAAATCCAAAACCATTTTTCCAAAAGTAAGCTCAATTGGCCCCACTCATAGGGAGGGGCAAGCCTACCCGGGTTCTTGACTGTGTACTAAAGGAAGGCTGGGGGTTTTTCACACTTTCCCTTCCGCACTCTGCTTCCCCCCGACAGTTTTTGTTGCTGCGTCTTTCGGGGGCATTTTAACCTCGTTTTTAATAGATAAAGGGACGCCACCGGGGCTCTCACCGCCCCCCACTGTAACCCCGGCCCTGGGCCCTGCGGTGGAACAGGACAGTTCTAGTCAATGTCCAGTTCAACTAAAATGGTGGTTGAAAGACTCTTTATCCGGCACATTGTAATCTGGGGGTCAGACAGGTTTAATGGTCATACTGTGGCCCAGGACAGGGACAGTATATGTCCAGTTCAACTAAAATGGTGGTTGAAAGACTCCTTTTTGCGGCACTTTTTAAATCTGGGGGTCAGACAGGTTTAATGGTCATTCTGCGGTACAGGACAGATATAGTTAGTGTCCAGTTCAACTAAAATGGTGGTTGAAAGACTCCTTTTTGCGGCACTTTTAAATCTGGGGGTCATGCAGGTTTCGGGCTCATGCTGCGTTCCAGGACAGGATATTCAATGTCCAGTTTCAAGTAACATGATGGTTCAAATCATAACTGCCTTCTGGCACTTTTTAATTTGTGGGTGATGCAGGTTTAAGGGTCATGCTGTGGTACAAGACAGGGATAGTGAATGGTCTGTGACTTTTTTTTCTGTGACTTTATAACCTAAGTGTGTTGCCTAAGATGTAGCACGTATCCATTTGGCTGTTGTGGATGTTAATTTCAGCTTCTCCAGCCTTGTTTGGGTGTAATAATGAAGGTGTTTGTTGCTCTCCCATAGACTTTAATGGTAATCGCTCATAATCGATGCTCACTATCGAAAAACCTTATCGATAGCGGCCGACTATCGACTATCGCTCGATCTCGATAGCCAACGCAATCGCTCAACACTACCGAGCACCATCAAAACTTTACCCACGCTGGGGTCAGGCTTCTTTCCGAGCCTCCGGGGGACCAGAGCCTCTCTCCAGCTCTGCCACAGCTCCACTCTCAGACAGCAGACCACACCCCCCCTGTACATCTGAAGGCCCCAGCTTTTTATAGGACGCCCAAGCCCTATCCAAAATGTGGCCTGGAACAGGGGGAGTAGACGCCCACCCAATGCATTGTCTACTCCCAATAAGAGCCAACCTAGGAACGGCTGAAAAGCCAAACTACTTCTATATAGTTGCCAACCACTTAGCGTGGCTGACAAAACATACAGCTGGCTCTTATCCCACCAAGGCCAGGTATCCTTGGTGGCATGTTGTATATACCACTCTGGCATATCTCCACCTAGTGGCAGCAACCGGCAACTACCTGTAGCCGGTCTGTCACAATGTGCAGAGTCAAACAAAGTTTTAGTAGTCTGTATGAGGTGTGGCAGCCTCATTGTCTTGTTGCACTCTGCCTACCTCTTTTAAACCAGTGCAGGGTTATTCAGTAGCAAGTTCTTTTTACTCCCTGAGATGTTGTAGTCTGAACAGGCTCCTAGAGAGGAAACATTTTAGTGTTAGGAACTCACCTGTACTGGGATCCCCTTGACGCAATTGGGAGGTGAGCTTAAACATTTTTGATCAAAACTGTGAAACTAAGTAATCCCAGGTTTTCATAATTCCTTAGCAGTAATGCATTTTCAAAAAATTCCTATATGCCTTTGATGTTTTACTTAGTTTTTAGTGTGCCGCTGATATTTGGAATAGACGTATGCTACCCCTGACCTGACTTGCTTGCGGAGGCAGCCGAGGTGTAGCGTGGTGCAAAATCAGAAGGCAGGCTCGTAGTCGGGTACAGGCAGATAGGTCAGGACAGGCATCAATGGTTCGTGGTCGTGGACAGGCAGGAAGGTCAGGGCAGGCGGCAAGATTCGTAGTCGAGGGACGGAGGCAAACGGTACGGTACACGGTCATCAGAACAAGACTCAGGAACGCTTTCTCAATAGGCAATGGGCACTAAATATCCGGCAGGTAACCAGGAAGATGCAGGCTTAAATAGGGGCAGCGACCGGCAATAGCAAATTACCGGTGCGCTGGCCCGTTAAATTTAACACTGCCGGCGCGCGCGCATTAGGGAGCAGGACCGCGCGTGCTGTGGGACAGAGACTGCAGCAGGAGCGTGGCCGGGTAAGTAGGCATAGGGACCGGCGGAGGGACGAGCGCGCCCGCGACCTTACATGCGGGTCGCGGCGCCATCCGGCAGCGCGGCACGGATGCGCCCTCAAACCGGGATGAGGGTCGCAGGGACATCCGTGAAACACTTTTTTTTAGCTTTTTACGGTTTGTTTGAGTAAAATTTCTAGTTTGACTCGCCATTTTAATAGTTTTAAGCACTGTTCTGCAGTTTTGGCGGACAACCAATCAGTGCAGAGCACAGAGAAGTGTCAAAAACATCATCGCTGAGGTGTAGGGCTCTCACTGGCTGCTAAAATCAAATGACCATGTTATATATATTTCACTATATTGCATACTGAACGCCATTTCCAGCTCACTCTCTGTACTGTACAGACTGCCCTCTGTCTGCTTGCTTGCAAGCATGCAGGCACAAGATTTGTTTATTAGCGATTTTACACAGCAAAAGCTACTATTTAGATTAGGTAGGTAGTTAGGGGGTGTATAGCAACCTTAGGAAGTCATAGACAGCAATAGTTAGGGAGTTTTGTATTGCTGGCTGCATCTTTTCCACACCCAGAAGCTGTTATTTGGCAACATTTGCAGGCTCAAATAACGCCTAACTCTTATATACATCATACTCATATAATGATACTCAGTGCCCAAAAGTTCATTTTTGCGGTTTTGGGGGTACAGCTATTCCATAAGACACTATTACCAAATATCATATAGAAATAAATCTATTTCAAATAGTGGTTGCTTGGTGAAAATTTTATTGAGTGCACAAAAGTTCATTTTTGCAGTTTTGTGGGTACAACTATTATATAAGACACTGTTACCAAATCTTTACCTTTTTAATACTTAGCTTTCGAACATGGAGAGAACTAAAGGTGGTAAGCGAGCAAGGAGGGGTGTAGGATGTGGAGCCAGAGGTACCAGACAAGGCACTCCTTCCAGTGCTCCGGACAACACACAAGCGAGCACATCGTCATTCGCAGGATCGACAGGCCTGTCATCACTTCCTCGGTTCCCTGTGAGTCTCAGTAATGAAGAGCGTTGCTAATCTGTTCTTCAGTGGTTAACACAACCATCATTCGGAGGTTTTACCTCCTCTTCCTCTCATTCATGGTCACAAATGTCATTCTCATCATTAGACCAACCTGAAGCAAACACGGGCCAAATGTCACAACTCAATATACAGACCACTCCAGATAATCCATATTATGAAGAGCTCTTTGATGACACAATGTGGTTGGGGTAAGAAGGCGTTTCAAAAGATCAAGAGGCCCAAGAGGATAATTTTGTCTTCTGTGATGCCCAATCACTGATGCCCTCAGAGGAGGAGAAGGAAGCTGGTCAATCGGCAGAAATGCCAAGCGGTCAGCAATGCCTTACAATGCATGTGGCTTCTAGCCCACAGCTTGAGGATGGAGACTGTCAGGAAGAGGAAGTCACCTGTGATGATGATGACATTGCGGATTCAACGTGGTCTTTTGAGCAGCAGATAGCGAGTGCATCATCAGTGGAGGAGGGGGATGATGGGGTAGTCCCAGTGTGGGTCCGGCCACAGAAAGGGAAAGGGCGGTGTCACAAGTCCGCTGACATTACTCCACCACACGTTGTCAGTGTTGGCAGCGGGAACACCGGTACCAGGTCCAGGACCTGTGAAGCCTGGGCCGTTTTGATCAAGCCTCAGATTCGCCGAGTGACGTTATATGCCGGATTTTCTTTCAACGCATCAGTAGAGGAAAGAATATAAAGAATTTAAGCACCACAAACATGAACAGGCACATGCATGAAAAGCATGAATTGCTGTGTAAGAGTCACTTGGAGAAAAAAGGACACACAGATCCTTGGCTTCCAACCACAGTGACATCTTATGCCTCCTCCTCCTCCACCACTTCCAAGTCCAAGTGGTCCTCTGCTGCCGATGTGCTGGAGCAGCATGAGAAAGCACCATCCCCAGTCCCAGATACTGTCGGCCAATTCCCATCAGCAACACAGCCTACACCTTCCCCTCCACCAGTGCGGTGAGTCCACCAGCCAGCCTTCTGTGTACCAGATGTGTGAGCATCAGAAACGCTTTCACTCCAGCCATCCCAAAGCCAAAAGCCTGAATGTCGGCATTGCCAGGCTGTTGGCCTTGGAAATGTTGCCTTTCCGCCTGGTGGACACAGATGGGTTCTGCAACGTCATGGCCTTGGCATGCCCCCAATATCAGATGCCAAGCAGGCATGACTGTGCCAGAAAAGCTGTCCCGGCTCTGGCCCACCACATTGCAGAAAAGATCTCCAGCGCGTTGGCTGCATCTGTGTCCACCAAAGTCCATCTAACTACAGATACATAGAATAGTAAGCACAATCAAGGGCTTTACCTCTCACTGACTGCTTACTGGCTGAGCTTGATGGATGACAGTGCTTCTGGTGATGGTTCTCGGCCGACACTCTTCCACTCTGCTGAGATGGTGCAGAGTCCAGATCCCCAACCTCGACGGTAGCATCACATGCCAAGAGAAACCAGGCCGTTCTCAAATTAATCTATCTTGGACTGTCAACACACAGGTCAAGAGCTGTGGAGGGCTCTGCGCACTCAGACCAACCATTAGCTGGGTGCTAAGAACCTGGCACCAGGCAAGGTGATGTGCGACAACCGAAGAAATCTACTTGCTGCTCTTAGGATCGTTAGACTTACGCACATCCTTTGCCTGGCACATATCATGACAGGCAAGGGATATCTACTGTCTAATTGACCAACTCGAGACATCTTTTGCATCTTCACATTTTAATGTCATGGTGGAACAACATCAGCAACGCGACAGCAGTAGAATGGCAAAGAGCCGCAGCAGCATCAGGCAGTGTGGCAAAACCCTACTGGGTGACATTTTGCAATCGATGCTTACCACCTCACCAACACCTGCAAGGAAGGGCAGCATTCAGTCACACAGAGACCACCTTGAGTCCATGGTTCATGACTACCTGCGGTTCAACATCAATGTTTTTGGACTTAATCTGGACTCATTCGACTTCTGGGTGTCCAAACTGGATGAATGGCCTCAGCTTGCTCGACACGCCATAGAAGTGTTATTCTGCCCAGCAGTCAGCGTTATCTCGGAACGCACATTCATCACAGATGGCGAGGTGATAACTGACAAATGTATACTGTGTATAACTGACAACCTACCATGTAAATATATCATGCTATTTAACTCACACACTGAACGCCATAAAAAAAGGGACAGAACTGCGAATTTTGTTCATCCTACAGTACACAAAATAGAATAAAAAGCGATCAAAAAGCCGTATGGATCCCAAAGTAGCACCAGTGGAAACATCAGTTGCAGAAAACAAAAGAAAGGAATAAAAGACCTTGCACAGCTCTGTACACAGAAAGTAACAAAGTTATGGATCTCAGACTATGACGATGCAAAAACGTGTTTTCCTTTTTGAATAAAAGTGCTATTATGGTGTAAAAGCTGTAAAACATAAAAAATATACAAATGGGCTATCACAGTAATCGTATTGACATGAGGAGAGAATCTAGCATGTCATTTATACCGCATGATGACTGCTGTAAAAAATAAGAAACACTATCAGGATTGCTGTATTTTGTTCAAAACGTCTCACAAAAACCTTGATAAAAAGCAATCAAAGCATCATATGAACTCCATAATGATACCAATAAAAAGTGACTCATCTCGCAAAAAAAAGCCTTTAATCAGCTCCATATAGAGACAAATAAAAAAAAGTTATGGCTATGAGACTATGATGACATAAAAACCCAATTTTTCAACTTATGTAAAAGTAATAAAACATATAAAACTGTATACATTTTATATTATTGTAATTGTACGGCCCCGCGTAGTAAAGTTATCCTGTCATTTATACCGCACTGAGAATGCTGGAAAAATTAAGCTAAAAAAATAATGGCAGAACTGGGTCTCCCCCCTCCTATTTTCCTGGCCCAGTGCTAAAAAAACTATGGAACACCTGTGCACCCAAAAAAATGCACATTACACCCCTAAGTGAGATCCCTAAAGGGGTGTTGAATCCAAAATGTTGCACCTTGAGGAAGGTTTCACCTGTTCTGGTACTTTGGGGGGCTTTGAAAATGCGACATGGCACCCACCAAAATCTGCCTTCCAAAAGCCAAATAGTGATCCCACCCTTGTACCCCCTGCCATGTGCCCAAACAGCAGTTTACACCCATATATAGGGTATTGTCGTACTTGGAAGAAATTGTGTAACAAATTTTGGGAAGTTTTTTTTCCCAAGATTCCTAGAAAAATGTTTTCATTTTCACAGTCTAATGCTAAAAAATGTTGTGAAACTCACTAAACCCTTAAGGGATGTAGATTCCAATATGTGGTATTTTTAGGGGATTTTATTAAGTTTTAGCACATTAGGGAGTCTGTAAACCTGAAATGGTGCTAAAAGAAAATCATAATAAAAATGAGGCCCCAAAGTCAAGTAGATGCTCCTCCTATTCTGAGGCTTATGGTTGAGCCAGCTAGCACATTGAGGACACATATGGTATATCTCTGAAAATGGCAATAATAAACTATTTTGTGTGGGAAAATGGTAAATTTTTCAATATTTCCACAACATTTTGATATTTTTCACAAATAAACAAAGATTGTATGGACCAAAGTTTTTTACTAACTTAAAGTACAATGTGTCTTGAGAAACAATCTCTGAATCACATGGGTAGGTTAATGGCCATGTTTCTGTTTTTCTTTTGAGTTAAAAAATTTTTTTCCCCTTTTTCTGTATATTTTGTGATTTTAAGGGAGTGTAGGGACCTGCAATAAATGAGGAGCCGTGAAGGAGGCTTGCAGGCTTACAATATAGTGGCCATTATGTTAACCAATACCTCATATTTGATATTTTTCCAGTATATGAAAATAGTTTTTTTGCCCAACAGTACTGGGGATTGGATGCAAGTAGAATACCAGCAGCCGCCCCCTCATGCATGAAAGGTATTTGTGCATCTGTTTAGTCTCCCAACGTATGGTACTGTGGCGTTTGGGCTTTTTTGCATGCTATGTGAATAGATGTCAATTTAAGGTGCAGCTTTCTGTCCACCTAGTGGAGAGATATATGGATTACCACCAATTAGCTGCACCTGGGTATTTTTCTTTAAAAACATATTGTAACCTATCACATAATGCCAGTACAACAGTTTCTTTTATGTTCTTTAAAAAGATAGACAAAACCATTGCAATAATACTTATTTATGCTGCAAGCTTTTCAATAGTATTTTCTTACCAGAGTAATATGTAGTAAAACAGTCTTTTTAATATGAATCCCCTATGTCTCTTCCTCTAAAAACAATTATATAAATTCTTCATGGTATCCATAGCATAGCACAAGCTATTACTATTATCTAGACCAGCATTTGTAATAGTCTTTGTATTTACTAATACAAGGTAGCTAGAAATAAGTGTAGAGAATAAAAGGATTTAAGGACATTGCCTTGCCTAGCCCTTTGTTGTTTATTAGTCCATGGGGTAATTATACAGTTTGAGATACTGCACCACAGTTATCTACTGTGTAGATATACTGGGTGTTAAAGAGCAAATATAAACAAGGAATGTGCACATGAAAAATTAATGTTTCTTCATCTTGTGCTCTGGATACAGTTTGCTGGAGTGACACAGAAACTTGTGCCTTGAATACAAATCAGCTGCAAGCAAATGTTACTGTATTACTGTGTTAGGAGACAGAATGAAGAACACAGCTTTATAAAGGCTCTTTACGTGGTTCATATTGTTACCATGGCACCCAGTCAATATGATCTGATGCAAGTGGCCCAGTCTCTGAATTCTAAAAGGAATTAGTGTGCTGTGAATAGAGAAAGGGAGCAAATTGACCAACTGCACAATGAATGTGTGATTGCTTTGAATATAATAGTTGGTTACATAAACACATTTTACTTTTGGATGGATACTTTTTGATAGTAGCACTTAGAATTCTCATTGTTTGTTCACAGCTATTTAGTTCATAGCTAAATTGCTTTTTCTAATGTGTAGCTCAATGTATTACATTATAGAGTATTTACAATTTTGCTTTTTTATGGTCACTGTGGATTTATAATTTAGCATGAGGCTAAAGATAACTTGGAATACATGACTGGAGTAAAATGAATGTTTAAGATAAAATAGGACAATGTTAATACTTGTGCATAAAAATGGGGAATTTTAATTTAGAACTATGCAGATTTAGCAGTAATGGACTATTGTGTTAGACTAGTTAACATAACAGATGATTGGAAAAGTAAAATCATAAAAAGAAACTTTACAAACAATTAAGACATAATTTACAAAGTATGAACCATATAGTGCAATCCATGCGTGTAAAACAGACACTTGCATTAAATATTGATATCTAAAGCAATCCCGTACAAAAAGGAACCAAAGCTCAGATTCTCATCTTTCTTCCCCAGTGGTGAAGAAAAGTTGTTAGGATATTTGTTTTTGTAGAAAAATGAAGCAGCAGCACAACTTAAAGAGTGATTTAGTCATCCAAGTCTATACATACAGCGATGTTTCAGCTCACATATACAGATGAATATATATGTATTGTAAGACTCACACTCGTCCGGCCGCCATCTTGGACAGTCTCAGGGGGTCTTCAGCTCTGCGGATCGCCGCAGAATGGCACAAATTGACTTCAAGGAAATAGTTTTAAACTGGCCTCAGCCAGCTTTATTTCACAGAGCACAGGGCTCAGGTACAGTAGTCACAAACAGCCGTCTGGCCACTAACTAACCAAGTTTAGCCCTTAACTACCAGGAGTCTGTGCCTACTGCACAGCTCCTCCAAAACCCAGAGTCCTCACCAGACTCTCCTAGTTCAGGCCTCTCTCAAGCCTCTGGGGCACGAGCCCTTCTCCTTGGCTCCTCTGGTACTCCACACTGCCAGGACAGCAACCACGCCCCCTGATCACCTAGAGTATGAGCCCTTTAAATCCATAGCCACTTTCCATAGGTGGCACCATGCATACCTGCACTGGAACACTGAACTCACCAACAACACGCAGCATGCTGACCTTCACAGAGCTACTACTGACAACCTCAACATTGACATTATCTGCCATTTCATTAGTGCCAGAGGACACTCTTCCCTGTTCACACTTCTGCTTGCTCGCAACAGACTCTCAACCTCTATCAGGGACACTCCAGTGTCTTGCTCACCATCAGATTCACATTGTGCGCTGGAGTCAATGGCAGACACATTTATGAATGGGACATCACTCATAGCATCCCGGCCATCCTCCTTGTGATCCTCCCACTTAGACATCAATTGGCTGTGTTCACATTAGGCAACTCAGTGACATGTTTAACACCAATAGCTCTATCGGGTATCTGGCTGCAAATGGCACCCACCCACCACAGAACATACTACCTCTGTGATACTGTTACTACTGTCCTCCATAACCTCTGGGGAGAATTTATCAGCTGACTCAGAGCCATGCACCTCTTTACCACCTAGAGATTCAGACACGCTCACCTGCCCTTCACTAGTGGTTAAGAATACACCCACCTCTGTGGTGTCTAGCAGCTCACTCCTTCCATCACTGCAGTCTTTATGACCACTGCAGTAACAGCCACTGGAAATATAGCAGATACTGGAACATGTGATCACCGGGGAACTACAGGTCAGAGCATGACCTTTCTCTTCATTCCCTGCAGTGTCACAATCTGGGTTTCTATCACAGGTCCACTTCTCGGTAATAAAGTAACCGGGGCTGCACACAAGATCTGCCCCAGCACACGTTTTCTTTACACAGGTTTTTCCATCACTCCCATCAGAATAATCACCATCCTTACACTGCAGCATTGACACCCTACAGCGTTCACTCCACCACTGACATGGAGACTCTTCACAGAGGGTTTTGTCTTCATGGACACTAATTGGCACAATCACACTCATAGTTTCCTCATACACAGCAGCAGAGCACTCACATTCATGGGTTGCCTCCTTCCTTTCATGCAACACACTTGCAGAGTTCCCATTAGAATATGCAAATATCTCGCTGGGACCAACAGGATCAGAACATAACTGCTGGCTATCCATCCCAGGACATGCATCACCTGTGCTACTTGGGCTGCTCTCCTCTATGACCTCTAGGGGCACACGAGAGCTAATCTTCTCTGCTGCACTTGCTGAAGTGGCTTTAGCAACTAATTCACACACTGCATCTACTTCACCAAGAGCGCTGACAGCCATGACCTCCAGGGGCAGACCTGAGCTGCTCTCCACTACTGCAATAGCTGCACCACCTCTAGCTGTTTGTTCACGCAGGGCCGCAGTAACTGGAGCTAACTCTATATTTACTATTTTGCCATAGGCAAACTTAAAATCTATCAGTTATCAGTCTATAAAACACTAAAACTTAACTTTTATTATGTACTTAACCTCTATACACACTATTTAAAAACCTGATTTCTAACCTCTCAATTTTTCCCTTACTACTTCTGAAGGAATAACTCCCTTTCCATTATCAAGTCTGGTGGAACCCCACCTACCAACAGGAAAACTTTATATATACACTCACCGGCCACTTTATTAGGTACACCATGCTAGTAATGGGTTGGACCCCCTTTTGCCTTCAGAACTGCCTTAATTCTTCGTGGCATAGATTCCACAAGGTGTTGCAACAATGCTCAATTGGGTACCAAGGGCCCAAAGAGTGCCAAGAAAATATTCCCCACACCATGACACCACCACCACCAGCCTGAACCGTTGATACAAGGCAGGATGGATCCATGCTTTCATGTTGTTGACGCCAAATTCTGACCCTACCATCCGAATGTCGCAGCAGAAATCGAGACTCATCAGACCAGGCAACGTTTTTCCAATCTTCTACTGTCCAATTTCGATGAGCTTGGGGCAAATTGGAGCCTCAGTTTCCTGTTCTTAGCTGAAAGGAGTGCACCCTGTGTGGTCTTCTGCTGCTGTAGCCCATCTGCCTCAAAGTTCGCCGTACTGTGCGTTCAGAGATGCTCTTCTGCCTACCTGGTTGTAACGGTGGCTATCTGAGTCACTGTTGCCTTTCTATCAGCTCGAACCAGACTGCCCATTCTCCTTTGACCTCTGGCATCAACAAGGCATTACCGCCCACAGGACTGCCGCTCACTGGATGTTTTTTCTTTTTCGACCATTCTCTGTAAACCCTAGAGATGGTTGTGCGTGAAAATCCCAGAGATCAGCAGTTTCTGAAATACTCAGACCAGCCCTACTGGCACCAACAACCATGCCCACGTTCAAAGGCACTCAAATCCCCTTTTCTTCCCCATACTGATGCTCGGTTTGAACTGCAGGAGATTGTCTTGACCATGTCTACATGCCTAAATGCACTGAGTTGCCGCCATGTGATTGGCTGATTAGAAATTAAGTGTTAACGAGCAGTTGGACAGGTGTACCTAATAAAGTGGCCGGTGAGTGTACAGTAATTTACAAACTCTGCAGCGGGTGATACTTTGTAGACAGAGGTGAGAAATCACAATTTAAAATGTCATGCCTGACCTCCCCAACATGTTTCACTAGCTAAACTGGCTTCATCAGGGGTAAGAGGTCCGGTCACATGTGGTGTAGCTCACTTCCTTTTATATCCTCATAGGTACACACCCTATTCAGGTGCTCACTAATTAGCCATCAGAGAATCCACAGAACCCCTTACCCCTTTTTCTCTCCTACATACATACTGATACCACGTGCTGCCACTGACATCATGCTCCCATAATCAACATTCCTCAGACATGTTCACCATCTCCATAGCGGGCTTGCACCCTATATTACCATGCCGCCCACGCCTGCGTGCTATATTAATGGAGATATCTGCCCTGACTGTGATGGACTTTCGTCCAACTTCCCTTATATTATTGTGTCTGCATGGCTCATCTAGCACGGACTACACAGAATAGATGTTAGATTTCACAGCACACTACCAGCTTTATCAGCTCCCATGAACCCCTTCTCCTCCATGTCTGATATGCATATTCATTGGGAATACATACTCCATTGTACTGTACACTATTCTTTTAGTCTCTTCCCATGAACCACTTCTCCTCTGTATCTAATATACATAAGGCATGATGGGAAAGAGGCTGAGAAGCCCACAGCGCCCTCTGTTGGTTGTAACAAATCCTCAATTTGCTTTTGACCCACCGAGTCTTGAGAAAGCAAAAGGATTTTTTAGCCAAACCAGTATCTCTCATCTACAGACAACACTGATTCGGGATTTTTGTCCCTCTTCAGTGCAGTGTAGAGAAGATACTGGCTGGCTGTGTGGGAGGCATCGGGTAGCTCAGGAAGGGAAGATCTCTCCTTAAGGAGAGCACCGAACGAACGGCTTGTAGAGTTTTTGTTTTGCCCTCTACTTAGCATCTGCATATCACAAGGCATTAAGGGGAAAGGGGCTGAGAAGCCCACAGCGCCCTCTGTTGGTTGTAACAAATCCTCAATTTGCTTTTGACCCACCGAGTCTTGAGAAAGCAAAAAGGATTTTTTTAGCTAAGCCAGTATCTTTCATCTACAGACAACGCTGTTTCTGGATTTTTTGTCCCTCTTCAGTGCAGAGTAGAGAAGATACTGGCTGGCTGTGTGGGAGGCATCGGGTAGCTCAGGAAGGGAAGATCTCTCCTTAAGGAGAGCACCGAACGAACGGCTTGTAGAGTTTTTGTTTTGCCTTTTTACCCTCTATTCAGCATCTGCATATCACAAGGCATTATGGGAAAGGGGCTGAGAAGCCCACAGCGCCCTCTGTTGGTTGTAACAAATCCTCAATTTGCTTTTGACCCACCGAGTCTTGAGAAAGCAAAAAGGATTTTTTAGCCAAGCCAGTATCTCTCATCTACAGACAACGCTGTTTCGGGATTTTTTTTTTCCCTCTTCAGTGCAGAGTAGAGAAGATACTGGCTGGCTGTGTGGGAGGCATCGGGTAGCTCAGGAAGGGAAGATCTCTCCTTAAGGAGAGCACCGAACGAACGGCTTGTATCTTCTCTACTCTGCATTGAAGAGGGACAAAAATCCCGAAACAGCGTTTTCTGTAGATGAGAGATACTGGCTTGGATAAAAATCCTTTTTTGATTTCACAAGACTCGGTGGGTCAAAAGCAAATTGAGGATTTGTTACAACCAACAGAGGGCGCTGTGGGCTTCTCCACCCCTTTCCCATAATGCCTTGTGATATGCAGATGCTAAGTAGAGGGCGAAAAGGCAAAACAAAAACTCTACAAGACGTTCATTGGTGCTCTCCTTAAGGAGAGATCTTCCCTTCCTGAGCTACCCGGTGCCTCCCACACAGCCAGCCAGTATCTTCTCTACTCTGCACTGAAGAAGGACAAAAATCCCGAAACAGCGTTGTCTGTAGATGAGAGATACTGGCTTGGCAAAAAAATCCTTTTTGCTTTCTCAAGACTCGGTGGGTCAAAAGCAAATTGAGGATTTGTTACAATCAACAGAGGGCGCTGTGGGCTTCTCAGCCCCTTTCCCATAATGCCTTGTGATATGCAGATGCTAAGTAGAGGGCGAAAAGGCAAAACAAAAACTCTACAAGACGTTCATTTGGTGCTCTCCTTAAGGAGAGATCTTCCCCTCCTCTAATATACATATTCATTTTAATAAAACTATGCATATTCATTGGGAATACACACTCCATTGTACTGTACACTATTTTCTTAGTCTCTTCCCATAAACCACCTCTCCTCTGTATCTGATATACAGTCAAATGAAAAAGTTTGGGATCCCCTATTAATCTTAATCATTTTTAGTTCTAAATATTTGGGTGTTTGCAACAGCCATTTCAATTTGATATATCTAATAACTGATGGACACAGTAATATTTCCGGATTGAAATGAGGTTTATTGTACTAACACAAAATGTGCAATATGCATTAAACCAAATTTTGACTGGTGCAAAAATTTGGGTACCCTTAGCATTTTATTGATTTGAATACTCCTAACTACTTTTTACTGACTTTCTGAAGCACAACATTGGTTTTGTAACCTCACTGAGCTTTGATCTTCATAGCCAGGTGTATCCAATGATGAGAAAAGGTATTTAAGGTGGCCAATTGCAAGTTGTTCTCCTATTTGAATCTCCTGTGAAGAGTGGCATCATGGGCTCCTCAAAACAACTCTCAAATGATCTGAAAACAAAGATTGTTCAACATAGTTGTTCAGGGGAAGGATACAAAAGTTGTCTCAGAGATTTAACCTGTCAGTTTCCACTGTGAGGAACATAGTAAGGAAATGGAAGACCACAGGGACAGTTCTTGTTAAGCCCAGAAGTGGCAGGCCAAGAAAATATCAGAAGGCAGAGAGGAAGAATGGTGAAAACAGTCAAGGGCAACCCACAACCACCTCCAAAGAGTGCGCTATCTTGCTGCAGTTGGGGCACTGTGACGGTCAAAAATACAGCACATTTTGCACAAGGAAGCTGTAGGGGAGAGTGAGCGAAAAGAACCTTTTCCCTGAAAAGCCGCCACAAACAGATTCCCCTGGGGTATGCAAAACCCCGTTTGGACAAGCCAGTTTCTTTTTGGGAAAAGGGTCCTTGGACTGATGAAACAAAAAATTGATTGTTTGGTCATACAAAAAGGCGTTATGCATACGTCCCAAAAAACAGCCCCCAAAAAAACATTTCTACCCACTGAAAATTTGGTGGATTTTTTCCATCATGCTTTGGGGCTGGGGTGGGCCAACCCCGGCACGGAATTTGTTAAAGTTGGGGGTGCGGGTTTCAACTCAGTAACAGCAATTTTAGAATAATGTACAAGAATGAGTAGAATTTAATTAGCCGGGGGTTTTCAGCAAGAAAATGACCCAAAACAGCCCCAAATTACCAGGCATTCAACGAGGAACATTTACAATGTTCGGAATGGCCACCCCGCCCCCAGACCAAATATCATTGAACACTTGGGTACTTTTGAAGGGGCTGTCCATGCTGGCGCCATAAAAACTTAATGAACTTAAATTGGGTTTTGAAAAGCGGAAGGGTCAAAAATTTCCTTTTCCAGGATCCAAACTGATTAAAACACAGGAAGGACTAGAGCTTTTATTTTTGAAAAAGGAGGATCTACAAAAATATTAATGTCACTTTTTCGTGGGGGCCCCCTACTTTTCACCGTCAAATTTTGGTTTAATGCATATTCAATTTTGTTTGTACAGTAAACCTATTTCAATTGGAAAAATACTTTTCCCCATATATTAATAATCAAATTGAAAAGGGGTGTTGCAAACACCCAAATTTTTAGAATAAAAATGTTTAAGATTAAGGGGGGTCCCCCAAAACTTTTTCTATGACTGTACATAGTTTTTTAAAAAAGCCAGGCCCATGGTTACCTGCCCTCCTCCGAACTTCCCCTCCCACTTCCCCATAAAGATTCCCCCCCTTTAAACTGTTCCCCCCACGCTTAAAAGGGGGGTATTTCGGGCCCGTAAATTTCCGCCGAATCGCCAATTACGGGCTGAAAAAACGGGGCCCTTTTATTACGGGGAATTCACGTTTTAAGAGAACTAGGATTAATCTCCTCCCCCCCCGGCATGTCACTTTCTAGCGGCGTAACGAGCCGCAGTTTAAAGAAATTTTTAGGGGGGGCCGGCGAAATGCCGGCCCCCGCTCACTCCCCCGCTCCCGCCCCGCCCCCGTCCACAGGGTAATTGCGGGGCGTAATTACGCCCTGCAAATACACCCGGGGGGAACATAGCCTTACAGGTCAGGGTAGCCACCTTAATTTATCACATCTAATACAAAAACAGTGGCACACTAAAAACTAAGTAAACATCAAGGTATATAGGAATAGGGAAATGCATTACTGCTAAGGAAAATAAAAACCTGGGACTCTTTAGTTTACAGTTTTTGATCAAAGATTGTATTAAGCCACCTCCCATAGCGTCAAGGGATCCAGCACTGGTGAGTCCCTACACTGAACATGTTACCTCACTAGGAGTAAATTCCCAGACTACAACATCTCAGGGCGTGATAGGAACCTGCTATTGAATTATCCTGCACCATTTTTAAAAGAGGAAAGGGGAGGGGCAGCAACCCAATAGGTTGCCATTCCTCAAATAGACTTCAAAAATCCAATTGGGCTGTGCACATCCATAATATTTTGAAAAACAAAGCATAGGTGCACACTGAAAAGGCAATAGCATACATCTAATACAAAAATCAGTGGCACACTAAAAACAATAAAATTCAAGGTATATAGGAATATTGGAAAGCATTACTGCTAAGGAAAATTGAAAAACCTGGGGCTCTTAGTTTACAGTTTTTGATCAAAGATTGTATTAAGCTCACCTCCCAATAGCGTCAAGGGGATCCCAGCACAGGTGAGTCCCTAACACTGAACATGTTACCTCACTAGGAGTCAATTCAGACTTCATCACAAACCAAGGGACCGGGCGCTCATTTCTTGGTAATAATCCTCGTAGAGATAGACGTAGGATAAAAATATAAATTTTATTCCATTAAAATATTAAGGTATGAGCCCCAATAAATTGCAGAGTAACGTGCATAACGCGTTTCGTGCCTGTACGGCACTTCCTCAGATGCTTCTATGTTACATAAAAAACAAAACAGACACAAACATGAGACTTATTTAAATAAGATCTGCTCTAATTGGTGGTGGTAGAAAACCAATCCCGGGTCAGGGTTCAGATGCATTAAAACCAACTGGTGTTCTAAAAAGACCAATAGAAACATTTAAAAGAATGCCTCCAAACTAAAAGAAGGCTATTGGTTAAAACCCAAAGGGGGGAAATTCGTTTTAAACCAATGAAAATAAAAATCTACTTCTGTTCCATAATATCAATGGGAAACAGGTAGCCAATCCACCAACGAGAAAAAAGATCTTAGTAAAAAACTACATGGAAACACTGATTGGTTTAAAAGGAAAGAGGGAAAATTTAAATCAAACCCAATGGAGGGTTAGAATCACTGTTTAAAGAAAAGGCGCCCGTTTACATAAACAAAAGGGCGCCTCAAAAACCTGTTA
>JAODAL010031384.1:0-48531 GCA_025379985.1 Phyllomedusa bahiana
CCTCCCCTTTGGCTAAAAATGGGGGGGCATTTTTAGCCACAAAAGTGAGGTTTTTTTGCGACAAAAGTGAGAGAACTTTAATAGGTACAAAATCCAGAAAAAATTTGTTTTTAGCGTCAGAAGCGAGGTAACTTTATTAGTGTCAAAATCCGTAAAAAATCCTATTCTTGCGCCAAAATCCGTAAAAAAAACCTATATTTTTAACATCAGAAGCGAGATAACTTTATTAGCGCAAAAATCTGTTAAGAAAAGGATTTTAGCACCAAAATCCGTAAAATAACAGATTTTAACAGAAAAAAACAGAAAAAAACATAAAAGATTAAAATAAAAGATTTTAACAGAAAAAATCTTGAATTGCGCAAAAATCGTTAGCGACGAAAGCATGATCATTTTATTACGAATGGTACAAACAAGGACACATCGGACACATACATACATGTTTTTACAACATGTTGCAAAAGACAACCAGTAAAAAAAAACTAGCTGAAAAAAGAAGCTCAGTGGAGACAGGACGTTTTTACAATAGAAGTCTATGGGAGTCTTTTCAGTCGTTTTTTCAGCGTTTTTAGAAAAAGAAAAACGCTGAAAAAAATGGACGTTTTTCTGTGCAGTGTAGACATAGCCTTAGCTATATGCAATCGTAATACTAGTAATCACCCTCCTCATGGACAGTAGGCTTATGAGTGGTTATATATCAATATTTTTGCACTTGAGAAATCTCCCCTGTATGGTATTGTGACTTTTCTGCATACTGAAGTCAACCGGTATGTACTCAGTGTGCAGTTTTTACTGGGCAGTTGCCCCCTTTAGTGGATGGATATGTGAGCAATTGCTCATTAGTGAGCTGCACGTGTTACATTTTTTCTACTGGGAATAGTTCATTACCAGCCATTGAGCTGTAAGGCCTTGTGTCTGTGTTTTTAAGTAAGTCCACACAAGTCCAGCAGTCATTTGCTCCAAGGCTAAGTGGAAAAAAATTACTCCCAAATTCTTCCAAATACACCACAGCACACTCTTTCTCCCTGCTCACAGGTTGCTACACTCTTTTAATCAATAGTCGGAGCTACACCCGGACTCCTACTTCAGTAGTGTGAAAACCTGGCCTGTAGTATGGGAATGGCCATACTCCCAGACTCCACAGCCACTCTAGAATACTGAATCCCACTAAGATATGCAGCCTCAATGGCACATTCCTGCCATCCATCAGCCTTCCTGTCGACTTCTGACACCGCATCATAATGTGCAGAAGGAGCAATAGTATACGTGAAAAGCGCATGTAGGAAAGTTGTATTTGTCAGCACTCATTAGGGTAATTACCATTATGTGTTATATTTATTTTGGATTTTAGTAATTCTTTATTCACTTGGTCCTTTATGGTATGTGTGCTTATTTCTCTGACGGTTGTATGTCTATGTCACATTTACTTTGAATTAATTTTCTCTGGATGTATTTCATCCCTGATTATATGACCACGCAATTTATATTTTTGACACCTTTTGAATCATGTTTTATATATCTAGTATCTATATGCACTTTAGAATATTGGTGTATTATTAGAATTATTTAATTATATTTATGTTAAATATATGCACTTTGCACTTTATGACTTTTTCTATGTTTGTGTATATAGATGCACTTTTTCTAAATTATGTTATTTATTAGTGGAATCTTTTATTGTTGATTATTCCCTTTATGAGTGCTGTTACTTCATCATTGTCTACATTTGACTTTTATGATTTTACATGTATGATTTTAATATTTATCAATAAACGTATGAATTATTAGGTTATATGGTACTTTTTCTGTGACCATATCCTATGTGATTTGATATTTATTGGTTTTGGTCCAGGTGATACGTTGTTGCTTTTGGTGTGTCAAAAATAGAAACCGTGCTATTGATCCCCTCCACTATATCATTATATCATTATTAAATACATCGAATAAAAGAGGACCCAATACTAAGCCTTGGGGCACACCACTCATAACCGGGGACCACTCAGAGTAGGAGTCATTTACCACCACTCTCTGTGTACCATCCAATAGCCAGTTTTTAATCCAATTACACACTGTTATTTCTAACTCAATGGATTTTAATTTACCCGATAAACACTTAGGAGGGACAGTATAAAATGCCTTTGCAAAGTCTAAAAACCCTATATCTACAGCTGCTCCGCTATCCAGACTTCTACTCACCTCTTCATAAAAACAGATCAGGTTGGTCTGACAACTTCTGTCCTTAGTAAAACCATGCTGGCAATCACTTATAATGTTATATTCAGCCACATATTCCTGTATATAGCCTCTTATGAGCACCTCAAACAGTTTTCCCACAAAAGATGTAAAACTTACTGGTCTATAATTACCTGGGCAAGACATGGAGCCTTTTTTGAAGATGGGAACTACATTTGCCTTGCGCCAGTCTCCTGGCACTATTCCAGTCACCAGAGAATCTCTAAATATCATATAAGTTGCACACCGATAACCGAGCTGAGGTCTTTAGGAACTCTTGGGTGTAAGCCATCTGGGCCTGGAGCCTTGTTCACATTGAGTTTAACTTGGCTTTGACCATTTCTACACTCAGCCAATTTATTATATTAGTTTGTGGATTAACAGTACTGTCTCCGCACTGGGCCTGCCCCCATCAGCTACTTTCTCCCGTTTGTATATACAGAGCTGAAGAACCTTTTTAGTAGCTCTGCCTTTTCCTGATCCCCAGTGACCAGCTCCCCATTACTGTTATTAAAGGGTCCTACATGCTCTGACTTTGGTTTTTGGCATTTATATGTTTAAAGAATTTCTTGGGGTTTCTCTTTCTGTCCTTGGCCACCTGTTTTTTATTTTGTGTTTTAGCTGATTTAATCACTTTTTTACAAATTTTATTAAGCTCTTTGTAATTTGAAAAAGGCTAATGCTGACCCCTCTGATATATTTTTTTAAATGTCCTTTTTTATTATTTATTGCCCTTTTAACAGAAGGTTGAAGCCATGTTGGATATAATCAGATTCCACTCTTCCTCAGGCTTCAATTTCTCTCTACCTGTGCTTCTTAGTGGCTTTTTAGGCTCACAAAAAGTGTCATAGCTTTAGGGTTCACAGCAGTCACACTTGTGACTGGGCTCCTGAGTTGGTGGGCCCTCAAATTCTGGCAAGTGTTTTCAACTGTATGCATGTTGTTGGGCCTATATACCTACCTAATGGGGGATTATATACCTAACTTCTTAATGGGGGGGTCCATTACCTACTTGTGCTCTATCAACCTACCCACTGGAAGGCCTCAATACCTACTTAGTACGGGAGGCCTATATACCTACCTATCAAATAGGAGAGCCTATATACCTAGCTGCTTACTTAGGAGGCCTAAATAACTACATAATGGGGGGGCAATATACCAACCTACTACTGGTGGACCTATATACCTTTGCCTACCTTGCGGCGGGCTCTGGCGGATTCCAGACCTACTTAGATTCCGCTCTCTGGCGTGCCTTATATTTCCGCTTGCGGTGGTCCAGTTGATCTACACCTCTGGCCTGCCATTATGGTAAGCCTACTGTTACAGTCGGATTCAGCCATAGATCCCATGAGGGTGCCTCTGCTGAGCATCGCTGACCTCACCACTATTGTGGGTCAGCAGTCCCAGCAGATTATGCAATACACACAGCAACTGAATCAACTGTCCACTGTGATGCAGCAGCTGCTCTCCGCCCACCTCGAACAGACACAGTCATTTCCAGTGGACTATTATACACCTACATCCATTGATCACAAGCTTCTAATGTCTTTGCCGACTAAGTTTGATGGGGACCCTAAACACTGCAGGGGGATTATTACACAATAGTCCACTCATGTGAAACTGATGGACAACCAGTTTCCGACCGAACGTTCCAAGGTGACATTCGTGGTCAGCCTTCTCTTTTGAAAACCATGGCTTGGTCCACTCCCCTCTGGGACAGAAGTGACCCAGTGACGGCTAATCTCCAGGCTATATTAGCAGAATTCCATAATGTCTTTGAGGAACTTGCGCCAGCATCCAATGCCAAAACAGCACTCCTGAATCTTCGTCAAGGGGACTCCTTTGTAGGAGACTACCCAATTCATTTTCACACTCTGGCCTCGGAACTTTCGTGGGGCAGCGCTGCCATATGTGCCACATTTAACACCAGCCGAGTATAGGACGTGCTGTCCACACAGGACCTTCCTTCTTCATTGAGTGAGCTTGGCTACCTGCATTGATGTGCATTTTTTCGAGAGACAGGAAGAACTCCGTCACGAATGTGAATTGGTCAGGTCGTGTCATCTACCCAGCTCAAACGGAGGCAGTCCTTAAACGTGCAACACTGCAGGATTTATTTTCAACAGTCACACAGTCCAGAAAACATAAATAGCAGGGCTTGCTTCAGCCAAAACAAACATAACTTATAGTCCGTGTTATCGGTCACGTTACCGTACAGCGGTTCCCGGGGTTAATAAACCCGTGTGCAGGTCTCTGCAGTACTCTCAGGGTTGCACGGTCCAGCTCTGGCTCTCTCACTACTGCTCACTCCACTGAGCAGTGTTTGACCGGAATGGAACCACACCCCCTCTCACCTGAGCCTGCTGGCCTTATATAGGGCTGGTAAGCCCAGGACTGGATGTGGGAGCAGCCCATCCCACCCAACTCTACAGACTGCTCCAATAAAGCCCGACCCGGATCACGGCATTACTGCCATACTAAACAATACAAACCCGTGTCAGTGGCCTATTGCCGCTGACACCAGAATAACAGGGCTTTATTTCACCGATCTTAGGCAGATCGGTGACACATAACGTCCATCAATAACAGCACCTTGTGCCTTCCTACATACCCCCCCCCCCCTCTGCCCAAAGCCGGGGGACTGGGCACCTTCAGCCATCATGCTATGTACCCTAGATAGGGCATCTGCGTTACCTTGCAGCTTACCGGGCCTGTGCTCTACCGAAAAATTAAAATCTTGCAGGGCCAGAAACCAACGGGTGACCCTGGCATTGTTGCCCTTTTTTTCCCTTAACCATTTCAAAGGGGCATGATCCGTCACCAGCCTAAATTTCCGTCCCAGAAGGTAATACTGGAGAGAATCGAGCGCCCATTTAATAGCCAAGCATTCCCTCTCGATTATGGCATAATTACGCTCTGCAGGGGACAGCTTCCTGCTGAGAAAACACACGGGATGCTCCTCCCCATTGACAACCTGGGACATTACGGCTCCTAGTCCGACCTCTGAGGCATCCGTTTGCACCACAAATTCCCGTGAGAAATCCGGGGCAACTAAAACCGGCTGTCTACACAGGGCTACTTTCAAGTCTTGGAAGGCCTCTTCAGCCTCTGGGGACCATTTGATCATGGCGGACTTAGTCCCCTTTGTCAGGTCCGTCAAGGGTGCTGCCCTCTCGGCAAACTTGGGGATAAACCGCCGATAATACCCCACGATTCCCAGAAACGCTCTCACCTGTTTCTTATTAAGCGGACGGGGCCAGTTCTGGATGGCTTCAATCTTAGTTACCTGGGGTTTTATCACTCCTCTTCCCACGATATACCCCAAGTATCGGGCCTCTTCCATCCATATGGCGCTCTTACTGGGATTGATGGTAAAACCCCCTTTTCTTATCGCATCCAGGACAGCCTGGATCTTTTCAAGGTGACTCTCCCAATCGCGGCTGAAAATCACGATATCATCGAGGTACGCTGACGCATATGCCCTGTGGGGACCTAAGATCCTGTCCATGGCCCTCTGGAAAGTGGCGGGGGCCCCTTGCAACCCAAACGGCATTCTTACATATTGGAAGGACCCTTCCGGTGTGGAAAATGCCGTCTTTTCCCGGGCTTTCTTGGCTAGGGGAATCTGCCAATACCCCTTGGAAAGGTCTAGGGTGGTGATATATCGGGCTGGCCCTAGCCTCTCAATAAGCTCATCCACCCGGGGCATAGGGTATGCATCCACCTTTGACACTTCATTGAGCTTGCGGTAATCATTACAGAACCGCCACTCACCGTTGGGCTTTGGGACTAACACGATGGGACTGGACCATCCGCTTTTCGACTCCTCTATCACTCCTAATGTTAACATCCTCTGTACCTCCTTTGCGACTATCTGTCTTCGGGCCTCGGGAATCCTATAGGGTTTTAAGCTTACCCTCACCTGAGGCTCGGTCACGATCTCGTGTTCCACAACAGAGGTTAGTCCTGGGGCCTCTGTGAACAAGTCCCTATTCTTTTGTAACAGCTGCCTGCACTGTTGGGTTTGAGAAGGGGACAGGGTCTCGGCGATCTTTACCTCCTCAATTGCAGACTCTGGTTGGGTCCACAAGCAAGAAGCCTCCGGGGGGTCCCTATCTTTCCAAGGCTTGAGCAAGTTAATGTGATATATTTGATAGGGCTTCCTTCTACCGGGCTGGTGGACCCTATAGTTGACGTCCCCCACCTTCTCAACTACCTCGTAGGGACCCTGCCATTTTGCCAGGAACTTGCTCTCCACCGTGGGCACTAAGACCAGGACCCGATCCCCAGGACTAAACTGCCTCACCCGGGCTGACCTGTTATAGACTCTCGCTTGCGCTTCCTGCGCCTGTAAGAGATGCTCCTTAACAATTGGGAGTACCTGAGCAATTCGCTGCTGTAATTGTGTCACATGCTCAACGACACTTTTATAGGGTGTGACTTCACTCTCCCAGCTCTCTTTGGCAATATCCAATAGACCCCTCGGATGTCTGCCATAAAGTAATTCAAAAGGGGAGAACCCTGTGGATGCTTGTGGAACCTCTCTAATAGCAAACAACAGATAAGGTAAAAGGTAGTCCCAATCTCGGCCATCCTTCTCGACTACCTTCTTCAACATGGCCTTTAAGGTCTTGTTGAAACGTTCCACTAAGCCATCTGTCTGGGGGTGATAAACAGAGGTGCGTAGTTGGGTCACCTTCAGCACCTTACACAGGTCCCGCATAACTTTTGACATGAACGGGGTACCTTGATCCGTCAGGATCTCCTTCGGTAGTCCCGTTCTGGAAAAGATGTGCCACAACTCCCTAGCAATCACCTTGGAGGAAGCATTTCTTAGGGGCACAGCTTCAGGGTATCTGGTGGCATAGTCCATGACGACCAGAATATACTGGTGTCCCCTAGCCGATTTTACCAGGGGTCCCACTAAATCCATGGCGATCCTCTCAAAAGGAGTTTCAATAATAGGCAGGGGTATGAGAGGGCTACGGAAACTGGCGACCGGGGAGGTTATCTGGCACTGGGGACAGGACTGGCAATAATCACGGATTTCACGGTAGCACCCTGGCCAGTAAAATCTGGGTAGAATTCTTTCTACGGTCTTGTCTGCCCCCAAGTGCCCCCCCAACACATGACCGTGGGCCAGATCCATTACCATACGTCGATATGGTTTTGGAACCAAAAGCTGTTCCACGACTTCCTCGCGGATTTTGGTAATGCGATACAACAGGTTTCCATTTACAGCAAAGTGGGGAAACCTCTCCTCTGCCCCTGGCTCTTGAGGAACCCCATCAAGCACTACCACACTATTGAACGCCCCTCTTAGGGTCTCGTCCTGCAGTTGAGCTGTCCCAAAGTTTCCCCGGGAGACCCCTAGGTCGGGAACGGTCTCGTCAGGGGTTGGCTCCTCCTCGTCACCTACCATGACCGAGAATGGGAACTCGGGGGCCACGTTGGGGTCAGGGCTCTCAGGGCTGTCGGGGGGCTTCCCTTGGATGGTACTTTCCCACAGTCCCCAAAAGAGAGGGCAGTCCCGGCCTATTATCACTTCATGTAGTAACCCCTGTACAATGCCTACATGGTGTGACACTGTACCCTTAGTGGAGTTTAACCTGACTTGGGCCACTGGGTACACTTTGGTATTTCCATGTATACATGTGACCCCCAAGGTTTTCCCTGGGACCAACACATGCGGAACACGGGCCGTCAGGAGCGTGACCAAACTTCCCGAGTCCAACAGTCCCATGAGAGGGCTGTCATTCACCCTGATGGGACAGAGTGGAAGTCCCTTGGTAGTGTCCAACCCGGCTGTGCATGCCGGAAGCGCCAACAGAGACGTACGCCGCCCAACGGAACAGTCCATCGGTTCCGAGCCGAGGGGGCACCGGGCCGCCACATGCCCCACAGCCTGGCATCTCCAGCAGATAATGTCCCGGAGAGAGGGTCGGGACGTCGGCTCTGGCAGGGCCCTGGCCTTGGGACAGGCGTCTCTAGGGAGCTTAGTACCCCTTCTTTGGCTTCCTGAGTCAGTCTGGGTCTGCCAGTAGGGAGAGGCAAAGGGTCCTGGATCAGCCAGGGAATTCTCCATGGCCTGATATCTCTCCACTAAGCCGATCAAGGCATCCGCCGTCTGGGGATTCCCTTGCGCCACCCAGCATTGCACTGGTTTGGGAAGAGCGTGAACAAAGCGGTCCATCATGACCCTCTCTACCATCTGGGCTGGGGAACACACCTCCGGTTGCAGCCATTTCTGGACGAGGTGCAGGAGATCAAACATTTGGGACCTTGGGGGCCGGTCCCTCCTGTATCCCCAGTGATGCACCCTTTGTGCCCGGACTGTGACCGTCACACCCAGGCGTGCCAGAATCTCTGACTTGAGTCGAGGGTAGTCCCTGGCATCCTGCAGAGATAAGTCATAGTAAGCCTTTTGAGGCTCGCCGGTGAGAAACGGGGCCAGGACCTCTGCCCACTGCGGAGCTGGTAGTCTCTCCCGTTCAGCAACCCGCTCAAAGACGGTAAGGAAGGCTTCCACGTCGTCTTCTGGGGTGTAGCTGGGGCCTCCTTCCCCCGGATCGCTTCCTCCATAATGGCCATCTGCCTAATCAGGAGCTGGTTTGTTTCCTGCTGTGACCGCACGGACTCAGCATGGGCCTGTTGCTGTTGGGCGCTCACCTGCACCAGGTGCTTCAGCAGCTCCTCCATTTCGCCTGTTTGGTTTTTAAGAGTAGTAGCCGCCTTAATCCAGGACATGCAGCCTCTTACACCAGGATGTTGCCCGCATCCGAGACACCAATTGTGGGAAATCAGCTCAAACGGAGGCAGTCCTTAAACGTGCAACACTGCAGGATTTATTTTCAACAGTCACATAATCCAGAAAACATAAATAGCAGGGCTTGCTTCAGCCAAAACAAACATAACTTATAGTCCGTGTTATCGGTCACATTACCGTACAGCGGTTCCCGGGGTTAATAAACCCGTGTGCAGGTCTCTGCAGTACTCTCAGGGTTGCACGGTCCAGCTCTGGCTCTCTCACTACTGCTCACTCCACTGAGCAGTGTTTGACCGGAATGGAACCACACCCCCTCTCACCTGAGCCTGCTGGCCTTATATAGGGCTGGTAAGCCCAGGACTGGATGTGGGAGCAGCCCGTCCCACCCAACTCTACAGACTGCTCCAATAAAGCCCGACCCGGATCACGGCATTACTGCCATACTAAACAATACAAACCCGTGTCAGTGGCCCTATTGCCGCTGACACCAGAATAACAGGGCTTTATTTCACCGATCTTAGGCAGATCGGTGACACATAACGTCCATCAATAACAGCACCTTGTGCCTTCCTACACCGTCCATACTCTGATCTCCTGAGCCGCACCATGGCACCTGGCTTATGCCTTTGTGGATAGACTGTTTCCCCCTATTTGGCCACTTATTGCCTAAAGTATTTGGCCATATTTACCTCTACTATACGTTCTTACTCTCTAGATGTCACTTGATAAAGGCTCATCCAAGCCGAAACGTCGTATTTTATATCTAGACATCTACTGATATACTGTTGTCAATTTGCATTGTATCCACAAAACATATTTGTATATGTGTGTTAAACTGATATATTTTGACAGCTAAGTGCAATACTCGGACTAGTCTGTTGTTCTCTTCTCGGCTATCTGTCGTTAATAAATACCCCTCTAATAGCAAAGAACCCATTGGTGTGCAGTGAATTTACATGTTTACTGGTTTTACTATTTGGCTGACTTGGAGTTGAGTGCCGTCCGCAACCTTATTTCCTTACTCATCTTGTCCCAAACTGACATTGAGAAACCTTTTTTCTGGAAGTTGATGCCTCTTTTGGGGAAGCAAGGGAGGTCCTTACACAGAGAGACTCTAAAGGCAAAATCATCACATGTGGGTTCTTCTCCAAAATGTTTTCTTCAGTGGAGAAGAACTACATGATCGGGGATCGTGAACTACTGGCCATAACACTATCCTTGGAAGAGTGGCGCTACCTTCTGGAGGGGACTAGTCATCTGGTCACTATATATATTGACCATAAGAATCTTTGGTACCTCCAAACGGCACAACGCCTTAACCCACGGCAAGCCAGGTGGTCCCTCTCTTTCTCCCGTTTACATTTTTTGATCCATTTCCGTCCAGCTGAGAAAAATGTCAAGGCCGATGCCCTTTCCCATGCTTCTGACATTATTGGGGAAGAGTCAGTTCCTCGTCACATCATACCTCCAGAATGCCTGAACTACGCAGCCCCCTTGGACCTCTATTGCGTTCCTCGAGGCAAGGGGTGCCCTGCACTTCGGGGGAGAATTCTAAAATGGTGACACTGCTCCCTGGTGGCTGGCCACCCCAGTATATGAAAAACGTGTCAACTAATTTCTCGCTACTATTGGTGGCCAGATTTTATCAAGGACATAAAAGGATTTGTTTTATCATGTACAAGTTGTGCCCGCAAGAAGACGCCTCACCTCAAACCAGCAGGCCTACTGCAACTGTTGTCCATTCCTAACTACCCATGGTCTCATATAGCTATGGATTTTATTACTGGTCTACCTCTCTCTGTTGGTAATATAGTCATTTGGGTAGTCACTGACCAGTTTTCCAAAATGTCTCACTTTATCCCTCTGTCCTTTCTGCCCTCCGTTCCTCGCCAGTGTCTCTTTCCAGCATATTTTCCAGTTCCATAGACTTCCCCTACATATTGTTTTGGATAGGGAGGTCAAATCTGTGTCAAGATTATGACATGCCATCTGTTCTCAGTTACAGGTGAAACTAGACTTTTCCTTGGCCTACCATCCACAGACAAATGTCAGGTGGAGAGAGTCAACCAAGTCTTGGGCAACTACCTGCGCCATTTGGTCTCTGCACGACAGGATTACTGGCTTTTTACCATGGGCGGAATTTTCCTATAATTTCCTGGACTTGTAGTCTGTTGGTCTCTCTGTTCTATGTTGTATGTGGACAACATCCCCACCCACCTCTTAGTCTGTCATCATCTTCCAATGTTCCGGCGGTGGACACTCTGGTCCTGGATTTGAAGGCCATCTGGAGTGACATACAGCAATCACTACAACGGACTTCTGCCCAAATGAAGGTTCAAGCAGACCTCTTCCATCCTTTGCTCCTGGTGACAAAGTCTGTCTGTCCTCTAAATACATTCGTTGGAAGATTCCCCTAGAGTTGGCCCCGGTTCGGGGCCCATATGAAGTGCTGAGAAAAAAAAAAACCAGTTTATAAGCTCCAGCTTCCTCCGACGATGCGTATCCCAAACTCCTACCACTCGGAAGGTTGCAGCCCCCTTCTGCCAAGGCTGATATCACTAATGTCTTTGCCGTGAAAGATCCTAGCCATGAAGACGATCAGGGGAAATGAACTTCTTATTGACTGGAAGGGGTTTGGGCCCAGAAAAAAGGGCCCGGGACCCGGAGAAAAAGATTTTGGTTTGAAATTTCCCAAAAATTACTCCAGGCCAGAAAGAGGGTGAGGCCAAAGAGGGGAGGTGTACTGTCACGGGTGCCTCTGCGGCTCTAACTCCGAGTCGCAAGGCTTTCAGGGGTTTTTGTAGGGGGGGGGGGCCCCGGACCCCATTTCTGTACCCTTTGGCACCGGGGGATTTACCTCTCCTTGGCCCCCGCGCTGTTTGTGCCCGGTGTTGGGGCCTTGCCCCAGGGCAAGCCACACCGGCCTCGTGACCTACTTAGATTCCGCTCCCTGGCGTAGCTTATACCACCGCTTGCGGTGGTCTAGTGGATCCACAAATCTAGCCTGCCATTATGGTAAACCTACCGTTACACATAGAGTGTCAGACTGTAATTCTAAAGCATAATAATAAACAGCATACTATTGTATTGATATTTATTCAGTAAAAAAGAATACAAACATAAAAAAGGCACTCATAAAAATGTATCGCTGTATCTGTGATGCTCTGATCTATGACATTATCAGGTTATTTAATCTGTATGGTAAATGCTGCAAAAATAAATAAATGATTAAAAAATAAATGATAGAACTGAATTTTTTTGGTCATCCAGCCTCACAAAAAACTGGAATAAAAAGTAATCAAAAACTATTATGCACCACATAACGAAAGAAAATTAGTTTGAAATAGCCAGGATGGGGCCTAATGGGCCTCTAGTGGGGCCCTATACGCTTATCTACTTGTGGAGGGCCCTATATACCTCCCCTATGAGGGGGTCTAAAAATTGTCCTAATGGGGGACAATATACCCCCCTACCCTATTTGGGGATCTTTTTAATTTTTTATAAAGGGGTCTATATCCCCATGAGGGTCCCTTTTTGGGAATTAAATTACGAATGAATTTGTGAACTTTTGAGGGGGCCTATTTCCCTACTTCTGGGGGACCTACCTCTTGGGGGCCTATATTACTTACCTCCTACTGGGGGCATGAAATTAGCACCTAAGGGGGGCTAGCTATTTCCCTGCCACTTACTGACTTTTTTTTTCATTTTAATTTTAGGGTTAATGCCCAAAAAGGGGAAAATTCCCTTGTCCCCCTAAATATGGGGTGTGGGACCTACTACTGGTGGAAAAAGGGGGGCCCCTATAATTTATTGGGGGCATTTAATTTTTTGGGGGTACAATTACTTTGGGGCACCAAAGACACTAATACTATTTGGCAATTGATGGGGTTTTTATAGAGGTGGAATAGATGGGGAAATGCTGGAAAAAAAGGGGTTAAAATGTTTTTATGGTTTAAATTTCTACGGGAAAAGGGTAGTAGGCCAGGAGAAAGGGAAAATTGCTTTTTGTACGGGAACAGAGAAAAAAAGGGGAAAAAGAACAATTTAAACAAAAAGAAAACCCAACTCTTTCAGAAAAGAAAACCAGGGAGTTTTTGGGCCAGAGGGGAAAAAAAAAAGAAAAGGGGGAAGGAACAACCCCCATGAGAGATTACATCCCTTTTAAGTCCCTGATGTCAGGGGTTTTTTTATTTCTTTTGGTGGATCAGTGCTGTAGTCTTTTTCATGTGATGTACCTGACGGGTTTCCCTGACCACTAGTGGGTCGAAAAATCGCATTGTGGGTTTTGTTTTGGCTTTGTATAGGGGCAGCGTACATTTGCCCTTTATTGAAAAGGGCAAGTGAAACACCTGTCCCTGGCCCTGAAAACTTTTTTTCTGTCCCAAATTTTTTCTTTCTGGGCACGGGGTTTATGGGTGTTAAATTACCATAAAAAAGTGGCGAGGTGCATGCCCAAGGGAAATTTTGTAAGCCAATATTGTAAGTACGGGGGGTTTTTGGTGCCAAAGCTGCTTTTTTTTCCCCCATCGGGCCCCTGCTGTTTTTGCCCCTTTGTCTAGTCCCCAAATCCCCCCCCAAACAAACCCCCTTTTTAAAATGATGGACTTGTCTCTCCTCTCACTGTTTCAATTCAGGTTCCCCCTTTCCCCAATTTGGGGAAAACCTAAGAAGTGGCCCCAAAACTGTGAAGAGGAGTTGTCCAGAGGGAGGGAGGCTAAAACAATGGTGGAACATATTTTCACCACACAAACAAACCCCCAAAAAAGCTGCACACTTTCACTTTAAAATACTCCTCCCGTTAGGTGTATTTTGAAGCTCATTTTGAATTATAAATTTACACATGTAAATATACTCTGTGTGAACATACCCTTACACTTTAGCAGGTCTCTATGCTTCTCACACACTCACTCAGAAGGTGACAAGGCACTTTTTAAGGATGTGCCTTACCCAACCTACAAACGCTGGTGGTGAGCTACAACATACCGTGTTATGCCTGCTGTCTACAAATTCTGTGGTGCAACATATCTATTGTCACAACATTCACTTGCAAGATAGCATGGGGTGCAAGAACAAGATCCCTCACTGACCCCAAAAAAGTGGGCAAAACCAAATTACAAAACAGTTTTATCAAATTTTCTACTGTCGACATTGGTATGCCCATACTCCATGGGGTACAATATGTAAAATGGTATGGTACATTAATAAACAGTGCAATACGCATTTCGGGTTTCATTTGGGAAACCATTGTTTTTTTTTATGTAACCCTGGGGAGCACATATTTTTTTGGGAAAAAAAAAAAGCATTATTTCTTTACGGGCCGCCCTTTACGACAAACTTTAAAACGGGGCCCGTATAACATAAAAGGGGAAAAGTCTGTTTTTCCCTTTTTAATATAGCTGAACTTCAAAATCAAACACAGTTTCCCCAATCGGAGTTTAAAAGTTTTGGGTTTGTTTTCAAAAACCCGGGAAATTTCCCAAAACCGTCAAGAACACGTTGTAAAACCACCCTAATAGACCTCAATAAAAAAACGAGTTTTATTCTCTGTGGTCCCGATTTCAAAACCCCTTTTTTTTCAAAAAATTGGGGTTTTTAAAACTCAGACCCTTTCTTTTTTCAAAAAGCCCAAAAGAGAAATGTATATTGAGGCGCCTTCTTCTCCGCCTTTTTATATATCCAACATTATATAACCACTCCAATCTGTAATCACTTATTTATATTTCCTTATTCTTTTAGTATTCCTTGATTCAATTTTCTTTTACATAGTTTAGGGTATGCACCTATAAGATTTTCTTAAATCTATATAAAAAGTCAATAAAAGTTCCAACTTGCGTTTGTCTCCTATTCCAGGAGTACATGTCCAATGCTTAATTTCCAAAGGTTACACATAGCGATTCCTTCTGCTCACAGCTCCTTAGCACAAACAGGTGTGTGCAGCTTCTCTGCTCTGCTACGTTTTGGGGTCCTTGAGAAAGGGGAGGACTGCGAAACGTAGCAGAGCAGAGAAGCTGCACAAACCTGTTTGTGCTAAGGAGCTGTGAGCAGAAGAAAGCCCTGTGTAACCTTTGGAGATTAAGCACTGGACATATACTCCTGGAATAGGAGACGAACCGCTAATTGGAACTTTTATTGACTTTTTATATAGATTTAAGAAAGGGTGCATACTCTCTTATGGTATGTTAAAGAACATTGAATAAAAGAACACTAAAAGAATAAGGAAATATGAATAAGTGATTACAGACTGTAGTGGTTTTTTAAGTTTGGATTTTCAAAAACTTGGTACATGTTCAGTAATCTGTCATATTTCACTCAAAAAACTGCGGAAACTGTAGTATCAAAGTCAATGGGATGGCATGAAGAATGACCAGAAAGCAGTGGGTTACATGTATGAAAACTGTCTAGGTCCTAGGTAGGGAAGATCTCTCCTTAGGGAGAGCACCGAACGAACGGCTTGTAGAGTTTTTGTTTTGATTTTTCGCCCTCTACTTAGCATCTGCATATCACAAGGCATTATGGGAAAGGGGCTGAGAAGCCCACCAGCGCCCTCTGTTGGTTGTAACAAATCCCTCAATTTGCTTTGACCCACGAGTCTTGAGAAAGCAAAAGGATTTTTTAGCCAAGCCAGTATCTCTCATCTACAGACAACGCTGTTTCGGGATTTTTGTCCTCTTCAGTGCAGAGTAGAGAAGATACTGGTGGCTGTGTGGGAGGCATCGGGTAGCTCAGGAAGGGAAGATCTCTCCTTAGGGATAGCACCGAACGAACGGCTTGTAGAGGTTTTTTTTGCCTTTTCGCCCTCTACTTAGCATCTGCATATCACAAGGCATTATGGGAAAGGGGCTGAGAAGCCCACAGCGCCCTCTGTGGTTGTAACAAATCCTCAATTTGCTTTTGACCCACCGAGTCTTGAGAAAGCAAAAAGGATTTTTTAGCCAAGCCAGTATCTCTCATCTACAGACAACGCTGTTTCGGGATTTTTGTCCCTCTTCAGTGCAGAGTAGAGAAGATACTGGCTGGCTGTGTGGGAGGCATCGGGTAGCTCAGGAAGGGAAGATCTCTCCTTAAGGAGAGCACCGAACGAACGGCTTATAGAGTTTTTGTTTTGCCTTTTCGCCCTCTACTTAGCATCTGCATATCACAAGGCATTATGGAAGGGGCTGAGAAGCCCACAGCGCCCTCTGTTGGTTGTAACAAATCCTCAATTTGCTTTTGACCCACCGAGTTTTGAGAAAGCAAAAAGGATTTTTTAGCCAAGCCAGTATCTCTCATCTCCAGACAACACTGTTTCGGGATTTTTGTCCCTCTTCAGTGCAGAGTAGAGAAGATACTGGCTGGCTTGTGTGGGAGGCATCGGGTAGCTCAGGAAGGGAAGATCTCTCCATAGGGAGAGCACCGAACGAACGGCTTGTAGAGTTTTTGTTTTGCCTTTTCGCCCTCTACTTAGCATCTGCATATCACAAGGCATTATGGGAAAGGGGCTGAGAAGCCCACAGCGCCCTCTGTTGGTTGTAACAAATCCTCAGGTGTAAGACTTTCTTTGTTGCCCATAGCAACCAATCAGAGCTCCACTTTAATTTTAAACAGTGCTCTGAAAAAAATGAAAGGGGGCTCTTACTGGTTGCTATGGGCAACAGAGTCTTACACCTAGACAGTTTTCATACATGTCCCTTTGTGTACGTTTTTTGGCTTTTTAAAGTTTTTGGATTTGTTTTTTCAATTTTTTTCATCATAAAGCACTATTGAGTTTTTGTAGGCTCTATGATTCAAAAAGCAATTGAAAAAACAAATCCGAAAACCGTGGCAAAAACAAAAACCGAGTTTAAAATCCTCGGGTTTCTGTGAAAAATACTGTTCAAATATTCGTCGGACACTCATCGGATGTTTAAGGATTCAGAATCGGACAACTATTTTGTCCGTTGGACATAACCTTACTTAATCTTTGACAACATCTTTGATCACATGTTAAAATGTCTAGTATGAAGCTTTTGAGCATCTTCCTTTTTGCACACTCACAAAGAAGGGCAAGACTTCTTATGAACGTGTTTAGAAAGATCGGTTATTGGTACATACTGTAGCTTTTAGCTACCTTTGGATGTTGTCAATTATCCATTACATTTAGTGCAAAGTGGATTGGTACTGCTGTTCACCAGAAAATTATATATATTTATTTAACATACAGAACAATTCATACATCAAATAAAAAGAAGGGATTATTAAAGAAATCAGAAAGGACTTAATGGTCTTGCACAAAAGAGTCCTTGTTTGTCAATTGTCTATATAGGAAACCTACACCTCCTGACCCATAATGTATATTGTGACTTTATTTGTAAACCATTAGATCAGAAATAGCAAAAAGGCCATAACGTATTCATTATGCTGATAGAAGTCAAAATGTCTGTGGTTTAATCCCAACCAGCCAGACATGATTGACGTCCCTGAAGACAGAAAACATTTATACAATCCTGGATGAAATCTCTATCCTCAGGGAAACCAATCTTGACTGCGCGGGACTAAGATACAGAAATCCTACTTATTGCGGCCTTCCCTCTTTTTTAAAACAGTTTTTTGCTCAGCAAAAAATAAAGCTTTTTTTATCATAATAAGACACCTTTTTGGTCAATTGATGATATCTTTGTGAATTACTGGAGCACAACAGTTGGGGAATGATGCCTGTTTGTGAAGCATAGGCAGTCTGACGGGTTCCCTTTAAGTCAAAAACTGGCTTGCTTGCTACTGGTTTATCCATTTCACATTATTCAGTTGAATCAAATATGATGTATGATCAATGTTATCCTCTAAAGAAGGCGCTAATTTTTTCAAACAAAGACCCCAAAGCAGAAATTTTGAATTATTGGAGTTTTATTTAAAAATTTATTTTTTTTAATTTTTTAAAATATGAAATTTTTGCAAAAAAGGGTTGGTGGAAAATATATCTATCTATCCATCCATCTATATCTATCATCATCTATCTGTCTGCCTATGTATTCATTTATCCCTCTAGGAAAATTATCATCTTACTAAATTTAACTTTCATCTATTATCTATTTTTCTATCTTTTCTTTTCCCATCCGCTGATCCTTTCTGCACCGTTCTATTTATCTGTCTGTCTATCATCTATCTGTCCATCCATCTGTCTATCAAGTTGTCAAAATATAATATATCTATTTATCTATCACAGTTATCTATCTTTTTTATCATCTATTAATTATAATCTATCTTCTACATTATTATCACGTATCTATCTAGCTACATTAAAACATCTTATAAAACAAAAAACTTTTATTGTCATCCATAACCTTAAACTATCTTCCATTTTACCAAAATTTTTAAACTATTTATATATCATTATTTAAATTTTCTCTTTCTTTTTCCATTTATCTGTTCAACTCAACTGTACTGTCTATCCATCCCCCCTCCACATCTGCTATCTTTATTTACATTTCTCCATATAAATATATAGCGTCTACCCATATATTTATATAAAAATTATCGATCTATCATCCACCCTCTGTCTATTACCCACTATTTTTCTATCCCCCCATTTTTTATCTCTATTTATTCATCTATCTACTACCATCTGTTATCAAATTGTCAAAAATATAAAATTTTTATTTATCTTATCCCGTTATTATCTATCATTATATCTATCTATCTATCTACATTATCTACTATCTATCTATCTATCTATCTACTTTATCATCTATCTATTACTATTATCTATCAAACCCCTCGTCTTTTCTAGTTATATGTTTATCAACTATCATGTATCTAAGTACCTATCAATCATCTATGTATCGATGTCTATCTATCAATCTATCTATCTATCTTTTTGCATTCATGGTTACCATCACGTAATAATAACAGTAATTTATATTTTTTTTTCTGTAGATGGCATAGTATAGCATCTGAAATCCCTTTTACACTTTCATTTTAAATTTTTGTTTTACAATTCACTTTCCATTTAAAATGGAACCAGCATTTAATGTACATAGTATTTTTCACTCTTTTAACATCATTGGGTTTCACTATTCACTTTGAAGTTAATGTGTTATTTGTGATAAAGAAAAGGCTTTTATAGAGGAAGAACTTATGAATCCAACAGATGCTGACTGCACAGCAATCACAGCACAGATCAAGAAGCTTTGCAGTGTTCAGTCGGTAATCATCACTATCGGAGCACTGTTATTATATACATTTGTACACGCATTAAATACCTTTGCTTTGCAGGGAAAAATGGATAACAAACATATTTTATCAAGAAACCTTTTTTAATAATTAAAAAAGGCCCGCAACCCAAAGCAAAACCCGGTTTTTCTCAGGTTTAGCCATTTTCTTGCACATAGATGACTGAAGGAGAATCACTGCAGTGTGCCTCGGTGCAATCCAAGGGCTGTTTTTGTGCATGGAAAAAACTACATCTATGATCATAACTTTGCTTTGGGTGTTTTCTTGACTTAAATATTATTAAAATGTTTCCTTTATAATGGGATGTTAAAACTGAGTCAAATATGAAGCTTATTTTTCACATTTAACGTTCTTGGAGGTTAATAACCTCTATTCTATTTGCATCTCTAATGCAGACCAATTTATCCTTCACTTCACCTAGAGGTTATACATTATTTGCTTATATTTTGTTTCATTTTGTACTAATTTGTAGTTTATATGCATTAACTAGGAAAACACCTATATAAAAATGTCCATCCTGATACAGCACAGTATGGTTACCATGAAACTTCATCTCATGCCTTAAAATACCTTATTGAAGCTACAATAAATATTTTCTGCATCTAGCTCCTTAATAGCTCTGGACAGTTCCTATGCAGCAGGCAAGTTTATAAGTACCCTTTTGTCCGTCACATCTCCTTGCAGTAATTCAGCTGAATGCCTTATTGCTAATATAACATCTGCATTGTTTAGACCAGGTTCTCAGTCTCTTATTGCTGCTTTAGCATCTGTTTGCAGTAGCCCAGCTGCTAAATCCCTGGTTGCTTGTGTCAGAAACCCTTTCAATACGAATTTTCCAGAGTGCCCAATTGCAGTGCACTGTAATCTGGAAGTTCAAGGGTTAAATAATACCTCACGCCTCAGATACGCAACTAGCATACAAAATAGTCTGCAGACAGACAGCAAATACAGATCAGATATGCAGAATATATGGAGCTGAGCAGAACAGCACATATATAGAAATCTACATCTATCTATATATCTATCTATATATCTATCTGTCTTCACACCCTTTACACACATGCATATGGCATATATATATTACACAGTTCCACATAGCACAACATATATAGTGCTCCATTCTATGCAGGTGCTGTATTCACATATAAATCACATATGTAGCCATGTTACCTGTTTGATGGCTGCAGCAGGGTAGGGGGTCCAGCCAGTGTTTGGTAACACAGAAGTCAGTGCAGATGAGAGGGAGGTGAGAGAGATGTATAGAAAGAAAAAGGGGAGGAGAGGATTGGAAAGAGATGGTGGAAACATTCATTCATTCAAGGCATAGAGGGAAAGAGTCAGACAGAGGGAGGGGGAATTAATTTTTGCTGGTGTGAAAGGAGAAAGAAAGACTGGGAGGTGGGAAAAAAAAGGCTTGAGGACAAACAAGTAAAGCAGAGGGAGGGAATAGAAAGGGAAGCACTCAGTGAATAGCATAATGCATTGTTGATATAGATGTTGGGAAGGATAGTGAAAAGGCAACGGGTGTGATCAACTAGGTATATGTAATACTTGCCTCTACTTGGGAAGGTGAAATGACTAATCAGCACATTTCCAGAGAGTAATACATATCTGCTTTATGCATGTAGGCAGTGTGTCTGTGTAGAATGAGCTGTTTTGCTGTTGTTTTGGTGACTCTTACTTAATAGAAAAATAAAAGCAGCAACTTATATATGAAAAAGATCATCACTGCAGAATGAAATCAAAATAAACTAATGACCATGATGATAAAGAATTCAAATCTTGTTATTCAATTTGATATTAAAACACATTAAAAGGTAGAGGTGGAAATAATTGTTTCCCATAATCACTGCTTTATTTAAAACAGGCATAGTCTATGCCAATAAAAGAGTTTTTAATGCATCATAAACACAACACAAACATGACTGTGCCAGACTAATCCAACAAATGAAAAATATATAACTCTCTGCCAGAGGAACTTGTCATGCTAAATTCACAGGTCAAAAAGAGTGCAATAATATAACAAGTAAGGGAAGCTTCACACGGCATATTTGTGGTCTGTATTTCGGGGTGTAATTGCGCTGCATTGCACCAGAAATACGGACCGCAAATACGGTAATTCATAGCTCTCATTGAGAGTTATGATTATCTGCCGTTTTTCCCGATAGGAAAGTGAAAGCCTATGGGAGCCGGCACAGAGCGTTTTAGAAGTTCGCGCTAGTAAATGTGTATTTCTAACACAAACGGCGTATTGAGGTGGGTGCGATACATGTCGCAATAAGCCATGGGAACTTATCCTTATAGTGACTAGGAATCTGGAGAAGAGTCGTTAATCCAGGCATTTATTCTGATTGCCAGATTGGAGTTGGGAAGGAATTTTTTTCTTAAACTAAAGACAATTGGCTTCTATCTCATGGGGGGCTTTGCCTTTCTCTGAATCAACATTATGGGCAATACACTGATCAGGATGGATTTTTACTATATAACTATGTTACTATATAAAAAAAAAGAGACCACCAAACTGGCCATTAAGGCCAAAATACCTTGCTCATTAGATTTTTAATAAATTGACCATCAAGACATTTAAGAAATTGTTCCAGTCTCGCTGCTCATAGAGTTAAAGGGCTTGTTCAGGATTTCATCTAAAAACAGAGAACATTTGTCCACATTTACTACAATAAAACTGAACTGCCCTGTTCAATACAATATTATGACCAGTGTCAAAGCAACTCTAATTTTGTAATCCTGGGCTCCAAACTGGTAGTGACTCAGTAAATGGGCATATTGGTGTTTGATGTATTTATGCATAGTAAATTAATCTAAGAATATAAGAAAGACTGAAAAAGGGAATCGAGTCCTTCTAGTTCAGCCTAATATCCTGCAGTAATCCAGAGGATAAATAAAACAAGGCAAAAACAATTTTTAGTTGTGTTAAAAAAAGATCTGTTCTGTCTCTTTTCAGGTAATCAGAATAAATTCCTGTATCAATATCCCATCTAGCAACCATAATATCATTGCACTCAAGAAATAAATCTAGGTCCCTTCTATTTCTTATTAGGTCACCCCTCAGTCATCGTTTTTCTAAACTAAATGACACTAAATTTGATAATCTTTCTGGGTCCTGTAGGCCCATATTTCCATGTTTTGTTTTGTTTGCCTGCTTTTGAACCTACTCAAGCTGTATTTAAAGTGGTTTTCTTGCTACAAAGATCATCTCTGTAATGATGGGGACAGTAAAAATAAGCAGCTTTAGCAGTGTCTACAGCTAAATCTGCACCCTGGGGTCGAGACACACCCCTTTTGCTGTGTTTGGCTGTCTGCACTCTTTGTGCTCACTCCCTCTGAGCTGTGTGAAACTGGCTGTCTGAGCTCTCTGCTAGCTGCTGGCAGCCTATGTTCTCATTATCCTTCCCTAAGTTCCCTCTGAGCTGTGTTATGAAGGCTGTCTGATCTCCTCTCTGCTCCTCTCACAGTGATAGCGCTATGTGAAGGATCTGGGCAATTACTCTTTATCTCCCAGATATAATAGACCCATATAACACAGCCTTATGCAGTCTGTTCCCCCTCTACCACTTGTCTGATAACAGAGGGAGGAGCAGAGTGCATTTCTCAAATTTTTTTCAGAATTTCAGGCTGTATGTATAACTCTTTATACCAATGCTGGTGTAAGGAGCTTGTGGAGGGAGGTGACAGCTCTCCAGGCATGAGAACTGACCACTGCAGGAGATCTACAGAGCTGTGACATCCTCTCCCTTTCACTGCTCAAACAGAATGATGATGATGACTAAAGAGAGGAGCAGGGAGGGGCTGTGATGATGTCACCAGTCTTCAATGAGGGAAGACCCACCTACTGGAAGAAAAACACGCCTACTGGGAGGAGAGAAATGTCCCTGAATTTGAAGCTGTAAGAGAGAGAGAGAGAAAGCACAAGATGCCTGTGAAAGCCTGTAATAAGAAAGCCCCTTTAATCTTTCTTGTATACTGGTACCCAAAACTATGGTCTCACTAGTTATTTGTAAAAAAAATAGCACTATGGAGAGAAATCTAATTTTTCCTTTTGAAGACAAACACAAGATATGTAAATGTTTGGCCATATAGTATGCACCTGCCAGTAAGCCTGAACAAGGTATCCTCTCCTACACCTCACAATCCACAGTACACAGTCCACAGTCCACAATACACCTCATAGTCCACGGTTCAAGCAGGCTCATACACTTATTTATATTTTTTATATTTCAATATAAATAAATATACTCTTCACTGGATACAAAATATAATAGAAAGTAACCTGGCGGTACTTTTAGTCCATTTTCAATGGTTTCTCATTCCTTTCAATGATATAGTCGTGGAGTTGGCTGGAGCATTAGCTTGCTGCATCTTGCCCCAAATGCAGCAAGCTAATGCTCCAGCCAGCTCCACGACTATATCGTTGAAAGCAATGAGAAACCATTAAAAGATGGAATTAAAGTACTGCCAGGTTATTTTCCATTATATTTTGATGCACCCCATTATTTTATTTACTGTTGCAGCAGCTGTCTGACATTAGTTGCTACAGTTACTTTCAACTAAGTTTTGTTCCATGATGGTTTACCCAGTGACTTTTCCATAAAGTAAGTGTAAGTTAAGACAGCTGATTTTAACATGGAATTCGACATGAGTTCCACTCTAAAATCCTTATGTAAACCACTTGCCATTCCTTGGAATGACCAGTCCATGTGGATATCAAATCCAAGGAGCCAAAAAAAAAATTGACATGTCCATTCTATTTAGCAGATCCTCATCGGATTCAATTCTTTAAGGAGTGATGCATGTTAGAACTATTGAAATGGAGCTAACCCACATCCAAATCAAAGGTGAATACTGCTTCTGTAAAGTAAAATAACTCATCAAAAATCCAAGGTATCACCTCGGATTTCTGGTGAAGATTACACAAAGTATTTTTCCGATTTGAAAGGTCTAACGTCTGAACACACCCTAAGTAATCTTGACACGTGTTTTCCCTTTCCAAGTGCATTAGCTAACTTTTTTCTCTCACCTATAGTGGCCTACACTTCACTCATACCCCAGACCTGAGAACAGGCAGGTTAGAGAAGTAGGCATACCTCTTTCTCCACATTCCACAAGCAAAATCACTACACCTGTACCCTCCCTCACCTTCCCCTCCTTTAATGTCCAAACTCTTAGGCTCTTTCGGCCATTTTCTCTCACAGTGGTGGTTTATACAGACCCCCCTCCCAACACTCACTCTGAGAGTTTCTGGATACTTTTGCTGCAGGCTCCTCACTTTCCTTACAAAAATCCCCATTCTTCATAGGTAGTTTCAAAATCTCCAGTGAAACCCCAAGTCTCCTTCCGCCTCTCAGTTTCTATCGTTAACGTCTTCCCTTGGCCTTACACAATTTAGATTCCTCCACCCACAAGGTGGAGGAATTAATCTGGTCTTTGTCATCTCCCCCTAATTTCTAATTTATAATTCTTTTATGCATCTTTGGTCAAAACCTCTCTTTAATGCCCTATCTTGGGAAAGTTGGTTCCTCTTGCCTAATCTGCTATCTCTCTGTTAACTTTTTTCTCAACCCTCTGCAATCTGGTTTCCACACTTTACTCCACAGTAAGGGCTCTAGCAAAATTTTTTAAATGATTATCCAGCTAAATCTCAGGGCAATTGCTCATTTGGTTCTTCTGTCTCTCTGCAGCGTTTGACACTGTAGATCATCAATTTCACCTCAGCACCATTGGTCTCAAGACACCGCTCTCCTCTTGGTTCTCATTTTACCTTTCTGACCGCCATTTTAGTGTCTTATTTGCAGGTTCTGCTTCTTCTCTTTCCTTTGCTGTTGGGGTTCTTCAGGGATCGGTTGTAGGTCCTCTTCTCTTTTCATTCTACGCAGCCACAAACCATCAGCAGATTTGGCTTTCAGTACTATCTCTACACTCATGACACTCAACTATACACCTCTTCCCGTGGCATCACCCCTGCCCTGATACAAAACACCAGTGACTGTCCGCTGTCTTTGACATCAGGTCCTCTCTCTATCTCATAATAAACTTTACTAAAACTGAACTTCTTGTCATTTCGCCATCTACTAAAAAACACCACACTACCAGTCCCATTTCTGTGTGTGGTACTACCATAACTCCTAGGCAGCAGGCCTGCTGTTTTGCAGCCATACTAGATTCTGATCCATCCTTTATTTCCTCTGTTTAATTCCTTGCCCATTCTTGTCACCTGCATCTCAAGAACATATTCCGGAACCTGTCCTTTTCTTACTGTGGAAACAACTCAAACTCTTATTGTTGCTCTTATTCTTTCTCATCTTGACTACTGTAACACCTTGCTAATCTGTCCTGAATGCAGCAGCTAGGCTAGGCTGTATCAGTCACTTCACTGATTTCCCACTCAGTACAGAATACAACATAAACAAATTACTCTCACCCATAAAGCTCTCCACAGCAATGAACCCCCCTATTTCTCTTCCCTCATCTCTCTCTACCACCTTACCCGGTCTCTGCTCTCTGCTAGTAATCTCATATTATATTCCTCAATCATCAGAACCACCCATGCCTGGCTCTGAGATTTCGCATGTGCTGCACCAGTTCCATAAACCTCATAGTTTTAAGTACGCCCTGAGAATACATCTTCTGAGATCCCTAATTACTAACCCCTTGTTTTCAGTCACACACACTTCTTTCACTACCTGCACTTGGGCACTTACAGACATTTATCTATAAATAGATATATGGTCTGGGTGGCAGGTTCATCCACTTTTTATGTAAACCACAGCATATTTAACATGGCTGGACCATTATGTAAACCAAGCACTTCTCACATTTCTTCTCACCCATACAGCCTAATAGATTGTAAGTAGTGTTGAGCGATTTTTATCGACAAAGTTTTGAAATCGTCAACGTTTTATGTAATCCGGATTTATTTCTCCGATCACCTATTGAAGCTATAATTTTAGTTAAAAATCTGTGCATCAATCTATTAATACTCGCGCCATTTTCGTCCACTCGCTACATTTTGGCGGCCCACCAATCACTTACGAATGAGAGCATGGTGGAGATGTTGTGTTCGACGTCGATGCTTGTGATTGTATGTTGCGATTGAACGTTGGAAAAAATCACATGACCCATCGTTTTAACATAGAACAGCCCTTCCTGATCTGCCACAGTCTCTTCTCAGCGTTTCATACGTAGTTGACGTCGCTCTGACATGTCTCAAAACTACTCAGCGTAATCATACTATTTTTCAACAGAGAATCCTCTCCTATTAGCTGTTAGTTAGATTAGACATGGAAGATTTTAGGCAGTTAAATAGATTATTTTAAAGCAGCCTCTATCGTTTATAAAAGTCCACGAGGTTCGTGAGCGGGGGAGGTGGGGGGGGTGGGGCCGAACACAGACTAAGCTCTATAAAGGACACTGGATAAAGTTCTTACCAAGACTTAGTGTCGAACATTGCACTGCAATATCTTCATTATTAACAGTTTGCTATTGAAATATTTTCCACATCATTATCTGTTAACTGCTGGGTCCCTACTTTGTTAGTGCAAAACTCCACTTTTATTATCAGTATACATTTCAATTAGGTATCTTTACAATTTACCCATTCCCCTTTGATTGATATATCCACCTTGCACTTAAAATTAGAATCCAGCAATCTTGTAGTCAGCAACAAGTTGAAAGGTGCCCAAAAATACTTGTATCATCAGAATCATAACAGAAACGTGATTTTTGGCACTTTGCCCAGGTCCGGATTTTGTTCATTTCAGCTAGCTTGCACTTATAACTTATACAAGCAATTTTATATTCACCACATGTGAATTGAAAGGTGCCAAAAAAACCTTTTAATCATAATCATCCGACTCTCTAACAATACGTGTTTTGACTTTGGCGCATTGCAGCTTGTTCATTCAGAAAGCGTGCACTATATCTATACAGCAATTTTACATAGTCACCAACAGAGTGAATGAAAGGTGCCAAAAATACCTTGTATCATCCGAAATCTATAATAGATACGTTTTTTTGACTTTGGCGTAGCTGCAGCTTTGTTCATTCAGATACGTGCACTTATACTTATACAGCAATTTTATAGTCTACACAGGTGAATTGAAATGTGCCAAAAAATACCTTGTAAACTCATCCGAATCTATAACATACGTTTTTTTGACTTTGGCGCATGCAGCTTTGTTCAACTTCAGATACGTGCACTTTAAATCTTATACAAGCAATTTTAAAGTCACCACAGGTGAATAGAAAAGGTCCTAAAATAACCTTGTATCATCCGAATCTATTAACGAATACGTGTTTTTTGCTTAGGGCGCATTGCAGCTTTGTTTCATTCAGATAGCGTGCACTTATATCTTATACAGTGCAATATTAATAGTCCACCACAGGTGAAATTGAAAGGTGCCAAAAATACTTGTTTTTAATATCATCCGAATCTATAACAATACGTGTTATTTTACTTTGCGCATTGCAGCTTTGTTCATTCAGATTAGAGTCACTTATATCTTATACAGCAATTTTAAAGTCATCACCACAGGAGATTGAAAGGTGCCAAAAATACCTTGGTATCATCCGACTCTATAACTATACGAGTTTTGACTTTGGCGTACTGCAGCTTTGTTCATTGAGATAGCGTGCACTTATATCTTAACAGCAATTTTATAGTCACCACAGGTGAAATTGAAAGGTGCCCAAAAATTACCTATATCACCGAATCTATAACAAAACGTGTTTTTTTGACTTTGGCGTACTGCACTTTGTTCATTCATATAGCGAGCACTTATAACCTTATACAGCAATTTTATAGCACCACATTGAATGAAAGGTGCCAAAAATACCTGTATCATCCGAATCTATAACAATAACGTGTTTTTTAACTTTGGCGCATTGCAGCTTTGTTCATTCAGATAGAGTGCACTTTTATCTTATACAGCAATTTTATCGTCACCACGGCTGGAATGAAAGTGCCAAAAAATAACCTTGAATCATCCGAACTATAACTGATACTGTTTTTAAATTTGGCGCATTTGCAGTTTTGTTCTTTCAGATAGCGTTGCACCGTTTATATCTTATACATGCAATTATTATAGTCACCACAGGAGAATGAAAGATCCAAAAATACCTTGTATCATCCGAATCTAATAACAGATACGTGTTTTTTTTGACTTTGGCGCATTTGCAGCTTTGTTCATTCAGATAGCGTGCACTATACTTATACAAGCAAAATTTATAGTCACCAACAGGTGAATTGAAAGGTGCCAAAAATACCTTGTATCATCCGAATCTATAACAATTTACGTGTTTTTTGGCTTTGCGCATTGCAGCATTTTCCATTCAGATAGCGTGCACTTATATCTTATTACAGCAATTTTTATAGTCCCCCACAGTTTGAATAGAAAGTACCAAAAAATACCTTTTATCATCCGAATCATAACAGATACTTGATTTTTTTTGACTTTTCGGCGCATTGCAGCTATTGTTCATTCAGAAGCGTGACTTATAATCTTATACAGCAATTTTATAGTCCACCCACAGGTGAATTGAAAGGTGCCAAAATACCTTGTAGCATCCGAATCTAAACAGATACGTGTTTTTGGCTTTGGCGCATGCTCTTGTTCATTCAGATAGCCGTCATCGTTATATCTTATACAGCAATTTTATAGTCACCACAGTGAAATTGAAAGTGCCAAAAAAAACCTTGTATCATCCCCATCTATATCAGATACGTGTTTTTTTTACTTGGCGCATTGCAGCTTTGTCATACAGAGTAGTGTGCACTATAACTTATACATCAATTATAAAAGTCACCACAGGTGAATTGAAAGCTCTGCCAAAAATACCTTTTATATCATCCGACTCTATAACAAGAGTACGTGTTTTTTGACTTATGGCGTACTGCAGCTTTGTCATTGAGATAGCGTCACTTATATCTTATTACATCAATATTTAAAGTCACCACAGGTGGAATTGAAAGGTGCCAAAAATACCCTTTGTATCATCCCATCAAGTAACAGATAACAGTTTTATTGACATTTGGCGCACTGCAGCATATGGTTCATTCAGATAGCGTGCTACTTATTCTTATACAGCAATTTTAATAGTCACCACATTGAATGAAAGGTGCAAAAATACCTTGTATCATCCGAACTATAACAGCTACGTGTTTTTTTACTTGGCCCATTGCAGGCTTTTGTTCATTCAGATAGGTGTTGCACTATTAATGCTTATACAGCAATTTATAGTCACCCACAGTAATTGAAAGGTGCCAATAATACCTTGTATCATCCGAAATCTATAAATAACAGACATACGTGTTTTTAAATTTGGCGCATTTAGCAACTTTGTTCATTCAGATAGCGTGCTCTTATATCTTTATAACAGCAATTTTATAGTCGAACCACAGTAATTGACAGGTGCCAAAAATACCTGTGAATCATCCGAATCTATAACAGATACGTGTTTTTGACTTGGCGCATGGCAGCTTTGTTCATTCAGATAATGCACTTATATCTTATACACAATTTTTATAGTCCACCACAGGTGAATTGAAAGGTGTGCCAAAAATACCTAGTATCACCGAATCTATAACAGATACTGTTTTTTTAATTGTGCGCAATTGCAGCTTTGTCATTCAGATAGCGTGCACTTAATCTTATACCAGCAATTTTATAGTCACCACAGGTGAATTGAAAGGTGCAAAAAATACCTTGAATGCAGTCCGAATCCTAAAAGGCAATCACGTTTTTTTTTGACTTTGGCAAACTGCAGCTTTGTTCATTTCAATAGCTTGCACTATATATCTTATACAGCAATTTTATAGTCCCCGACAGTGAATTGAAGGTGCCAAAAAAACCTTGTAACATACGAATCTATAACAGATTAACGTGTTTTTTGACATTGCGCAATTCAGCTTTGTTCATCTCAGAAAGCGTGGCAGCTTATATCATATTACGGCAATTTTATAGTCACTCACAGGTGAATTGAGAAGTCCAAAAAAATAACCTTGTATCATCCGAATCTGAAAAAAAAAAAAAAATAACAGATAGCGTGTATTTTTGCACTTTAGCCCAGTCCAGATTTGTTCATTGAGATACTTAGCACTTATATCATATACAGCCATTTTAATAGTCACCTACAGGGAATTGAAAGTGCCTAAAAAATCCTTGTATCATCCGAATCTATAAACAGATACGTGTTTTTTTTGACTTTTGGCGCATAGCAATCTTATGTTCATTCAATAGCGTACACTTATATCTTATACAGCAATTTTAAAGTCACCACAGGTGAATGAAAGGTACCAAAAACAACTTGTATTATACGAAAACTAACAGGATAAACTTGTTTTTGCACTTTTGCCCAGTCCAATTGTTAAATTTGAATCCAGCAATTTGTTTTGATTAGAGGGATTTGAGAATAGGCTTGATTTTGCTGTCTTTTAATAATAACTTTCCCAAAACTATCCATACCTTCTCAAATTTTTGTTTTCTTAACATGGAGCAAAAATTCAGTTGGGTAAGAGCCGAGCAAAGAGGGGGAAGCACATGGAGGTAGAGGTACCCAGAGATGTGCACCCTTCCATTTGTCGTGCGGCAACAACACTCATCCCAGCGGATCATCGGTAGCAGACATTCGAGGCCAGTCCATCGCTAAGGTCAGGGCCCTGTGAATCTCCTAACGAACAGCGTCGCCAATCTGTTCTTCAGTGTTAATGCAACCTGCATCCAGCAGTCTTACCCTCCTCGCCTCCCATTCCCCAGCCACAATGTCCGAATCATCAGCATCATTCAGTCAACCGTCCAACATGAAGCGAAGGCACCCAATGTCCTCAATCTTTACCAACCACAGTGGAAATCCATTTTCGAAGACCTTCTTTGGATACAAAATAGCGGTTGGGGTCAAGAAGTCAATTTAAAAGATCAAGAGGCTGATTTAGAGTCTGCTCTGAACGCCCAGTTACTGATGCCATCAGAGAGGAGAAGGAATCCGTCAATCGGCAAAAATCCCGGCCGGTCTGCAAACGCCTTGCAGTGCCCCTTGCTTTGAGCCCGCAGCTTCTGGATGCAGAATGTCAGGAACGATCAAGTCACCTGTGTTTGTTGATGATGATGATGGACATTGCGAATCCATCCTGTTTTTTTCCCGCAAGAATTTTGCTTGCGAGCGCATCATCAGTGACGAAGGAGGAAGACGATGGGGTAATGTCAATACGGGTCCCGCCACAAAAAGGGAGAGGTCGGATCCGCAAGAAGTCCCTATGATATGATTCCGCCAGCCACGTCAGCCAAACCCCGCTCCTCACTTATCGCCATCAAAAAGGTCCAGAACCTCTCAAGCCTGGGCCTTCTTTGAGCAAGCCCTCTGATTCACCCATCTATTCAAAAGCCAACGCCTTTGCCGTAAACGCATAAGTTAGAGGCAAGAAACCTAGGTGGTTAACCACCACCAACTTTCCTAGTCACATGCAGCGAAAGCATGAGTTGAAATGAGGCAACACTTGCCAAAAAAGGCCAACCGACGCCGGCCTCCAACCACTGTCACACCATCTGTCTCCGCCTCCTCCTCCCCGCCACCACCAAAGCGTTCCTCACTGCCCCTCGTCTCTCAGAGTCCCAAAAGAATCCTGGATCATCCTCCGCTCAGCGCTCCACCGTCGCCCGAGTACCACCAGCTTACACCAGAGACCCATCTACCCCTTCTCCTCCTCCCGCCAGTTTTGATAACGGCACGCCGTACAAGGCCAGTCTAGCATCCAGCCTTTCTGTCTTACCAGGTTTGGGAGCAGAAGAAACACTTTCAACCCAAACCATCCCAAAGCCAAAAGCTGAATGTCGGCAATGCCAGGCCTTTGGCCTTGGAAATGTTGCCTTACCAACTGGTGGACACAGATTGGTTTCACGCACGTCAAAGGCCCTCGCCCGCCCCCAATACAAGATGCCGAGCAGGCATTTCTTTGCCAAAAAAGCCGTCCCGTGCCCTGGCCCAGACACGGTGTCCATCTAAAATTTCAAGCGCGTTGTCTGCATCTGTGTCCGGAAAATCCATCTGACCACTCGACACATGGACTCAGTAAGCACGGCCAAGGCCGCTAAATCTCTGTGACAAGATCACTGGTCGAGCTGGGTTGATGTCTCCTGGGGGAGACGTGGCTCTCAGGCTCGCGCACGCTCTTCACAACCTGGAGGATGGTGCAGGCCTCTTTCCCCCCCAAGGTCCCCCTGTGGCAACACGTTGTGCCCAGAGAAACCAACCCATTTTGAATTAAATCTGTCTTGGAACCCGTCCCACACAGGTCGGAGCTGGGACGGCTCTCAGCAACGAGGACGCGAGCGCTGCTGGGTGACAAGAACTTGTGCCAGGCAAGTGTTCGATAATTGGCGAAAATCTGGCTGGCCGCCCCTTAATACGGTATGCTGGGAGCACATCCCTTTGCCTGGCACATGTCCAATGAACCCTCATCCAGAAATATCTAAAAGCTACCCGGTCTGGACTGCCTGCTGAAGAAGGCTCGAGGCTGAGATCGCACTTCCGCCGTTCACAACCCTGCTTCCGTCCCCGCCTGGCTGTGTTGCAGTCCGTCAGCTCGGCCTCCCATTCAAACCGTCTCATTGTTGACGTGGCAACACCTGGAATTCCCCACCCTCCACATGCTCCAGCGATTGTGGGAGCAGCGCAATGCCATTTTAACGCAGTACGAAGTGCACATGCCTACAAGCAGCGTGCGGACCTACGGGTTAGCCACCTGAGAGTGGAGGCAGGTGGAAAGGAAGCTTCTGCACCATCCTTGCCAGTTTGAAGAAGCCACCAAAATGGTCAGTGCGACGATGCCCTTGTCAGCATGAGCAGTGTGTTGATCTTAAGTTCGGAATCATTGGACACTCTGGAAACAACAGTCCTGCCAGCGACGGAGGAGGAACCGACACAGATGCGGACCGAGCCATTTCTCGCTCCCCGTTGAAACCACAAGGCCCGACAGTTTCACAATTTTATCGGTCCCGTCATTAGGCAGAGGTTCTGGGTCAGGGCTAGTGCAAGGCGGTCGCCTCAGCACTGCAGGGTGCATCATCTAGAGCAAAGCATGGCTGTGTTTAAGCAGTGCCGGAGGAAGCGAGGAGGAGGAGGAAGAGGTATTCCTAGACACCAAAGTTACTGACGTCCCTGCGCTTGGAAATGAGGTTGCACGAATTTGGAGGCGGGGAGGAGAAGATGAGGAAGATGACTTTGCTCAGTGCCGCCTCACCCAGAGTCTTGGGAAATCAAGGCTCCATCTCTCACATGATGCTTGGATGCTCCATTCCTCCAACATGAACCTCGCATATAAGGCATCAAAATGAACAACAAGTTACTGTGGTGCCACCCTCCTGGATCCCGTTACAAAACTAAATTCAGCACTTTCCTCCACCCACCCAAATAGAGAGTAAAATGAAGGAAATGGAGACCAAGCTGATTGATCAACATGGAGACATCTGTTGCGTCTGCTTCAGTTCTTCAACATGTCACGGTGGAACAACGCCAGCGACGTGCCAGCATAGAGTGCCAAGTAGCCGTACGGCAGCAGCACAGACGAGGTGGCAAGAAGCCAAATGGGTATGACCTCTGGCAATCTTTATTTACCACCCTCACCAACGCATGCCATGCAGGGCACACATACAACACCCAGAGACCAGCTTAAGATCATGGTTCACGACTATCCTGCGTCTCCAACACCCATATGTTTTTTGTATGTGTTCCTGACCCAAAAACTTCTGGGTATCCAAAAATGGACGAATGGCCCGAGCTGGCTCGCCACGCCATAGAGGTGTTGTCCTGCTCAGCAGCCAGCGTCATATCTGAGCGGACTTCAGCAACCGCCGGAGGGTCATTAACAGACAAACGCATCCGGCTTTCCACAGAATAATGTGGATCGTTGACTTTCATCAAGAAGAATCAGGCATGGACTCCCTGATTTATGTTTGATGCCCAAATGCCATAGAGGTCACCGATTAGTTGCTGGCTCTTCACATTCCTCTTCAAACAGAAATTGTCCTCTTTGAAAAACTTAGTTTTAAATCGATCATTTTCCTTCCTGCAATTTTATTCTCAATTCCCAACAGTTCATTTTGCCTGGTTTTGCTGTGAGGAGACTGAAAAAACACCAAGGGTTTCGTGACAAAACCAAATTCCATTTATCACTGTCACCACTTCAACAATTTAGAAATTTTCGCATTGGTCAATGGTTTTGGGGTCATATTGCCCCACAATATTTTTTAATAGTGGCTGAGAAGTCATTTTTATAATTTTTTGTTGTCTTTGTTGCTGTGAGATACAGCATAAACCATGGTCCTTTGAACAGAAATGTGGTTTTTTTAAGTAGCAATTCTCCCTCACAATTGTTTACAGAGGCTGAGAAGTCATATTTATAATTTTTTTGGGGCATGTCCTGTGAGATACAGCAATAATCATATGTGTCCTTTGGAACAGAAAGGTGGCTTTTAAGTGGCATTTCCTTCTCCCTCAAAATTTTAACAAGTGCTGAGAAGTCATTTTATAATTGGGTGGGTCAATGCTGCTTTGAAATTAAGCAATACTACAGGTCCTATTCTAAAAAATGTTGATTCTAATAGACATTTGTTCCTTCACACTTGGTCAAAAGTTGGCTCATGGGCAATGTTTTGAATTTTGGGGCATTTTGCTGAGACATGCAGATATACTACAGGTGCTATTATAAAAAAATGTTGTTTCTAACAGACATTTGTTCTTCACAATTGTCCAAGAGTTTCTCGAAGTGGAGATGGGTGCCTGTCAGAAACAGGAATAGGTAGGGACAATGTTAAGGACCACATATGCAAAATGACTTGTTTTTGCAAGATCTTTAACATAGCTATCAATCCCCTTATTGAGACAACAACATTTCATACAATTTAAACAAAGAGAAACAAGACAGGGTTGGGATTCCATCCTCCTGTTTAAAAATGTATTTCTAGACTTAAACTACTAACAAACTTGCATGTACAAAATACTGTTAAAAAAATTCCCCCTGAATTTTACAAGGGAGGTCAAGGGAAAAAACTAGAACCGTAGTATTATTTAGAGGACAAGGAAATATGGAGCACGGACAAGAAAAAAGAACAGAGAAAAATTTCCCCCCACACGTTTAGTAAAATGAAAAAAGAATGCCAAGAAAAAGGGCAAACCCGGGTGTAACAGGGGCGTTAACCACCATATTTCCAAGTGAAGCCTCAATTGGGCCCCCCACTCATAAAAGGAGGGGGCCCAAACGCTACCCAATTTTGACTGGGGTACTGAGGAAGGCTGGGGTTCTCACACTTCCGCTTCCACCTCTGCTTTTACAAAACAGTTTTCGTTTCTGGGGTCATCAGGGGATTTTTTAAACCCGCTTTTTAAAAATGACGGAAAGCCACCTTTGGGGGCCCCCCGCACCCACTGTAACTCCGGGCCCTTTGGGGCCCTACTGCGGGCCAGGACAGAAATAGTTCCCAAAGTCCAGTGAAACTAAAATGGTGGGGAAAACTCCTTTTTCCCGGCCCTTTTTAATCTGGGGGCCAGAGAATAGTGTCACACAGGGAAAATGACACCGCCAAACTTAAACATAGCTTTTAAACTACAGAGAAATGCTCATTTACAGAAGCCTGGGCACCGCCAAACCCGTAAAACATTGCTCATACTGCAGAGGGAAAATTTCTCAGCACAGGGGCCTGAAAAACCGCCCAAAAATTTTCACTTTGCCCCTATACTAAAAAAAGAAAAGTGCTCCGCACAGGAACGTTACCCCCGCCAAACCGTACACCCTAGCTTTTAAACTACAGAAAATATGCCCCAGCACAGGAAACCTAAAACCGCCAAACCCCCACACATACCTATACAAAAGGGAAAAAAGGCTCAGCCCAGGACCGACACCGCCAAAAAAAGTAACACATAGCTCTAAACTGCAGAGAATAGTGCTAAACACCCGGGGCCTGACAAAACCCCCAAACTGGGACACAAAGCTCTTTTACTACAGAGAATAATGCTCAGCCCAGGACCTGAAAAACCCCCAAACTGTACACATAGCTCTAACTGCAGAAATAAATGCCAGCCCCGGAGCCTGCCAAACCCCCAAAATGTACACATTGCTCTAAACTACAGAAAGGGAAAAAAATTTCTCAGCACAGGAGGGCCCGACACCGCCAAACGTACACATAGCCTATACTGCAAAAGAAAAATGCTCCGCACAGGAGCCTGGGGGACCGCCAAACTCAAAACATAGCTCCCATAAATAAGGAATAGGCTCACACAGGAACCTGACACCGCCAAACCCGTACACAAAGCTCTATACCAGAGAATAGTGCCACACAGGGAAACCGAACAACCCCCAAAAAAGTACACATCTCTAACTGCCCGAGAATAGTGCTCACAAAAGAACCGGGCCCCCCCAAAACCGTGCACAAAGCTCTTTTACTAACAGAGAAAAGTGCTCACACAGAAGCCTGAAAACCGGGCCCAAAATGTACAAAATAGCTCTATACTTACAGAGGAAAAAGGGTCAGCACAGGAAACCCGACAAACCCCCAAATGTACACATAGCTCTAAAACTACAGAGAATATGCTCAGCAGGGGTTTGGGGGCTCATGCTGCGTTTTCCCGGACAGGGGTATTCCCAAAGTCCCCCGTTCAAGTAAAAAGAAAGGGTTTAAATCATACCCGCCTTTTTGGGACTTTTAAAAAAGTGTTACAGTTGGGACAAACAGGGATAGAGAAAATTTTGGGAAATTTTTTTTTGTTAATTTTTTTAACCAAAAATTTTTTGCCTAAAATTACACGTAAATTTATTTGACTGTTTTTGGATGTTAAATTTTAGCTTCCCCCAGCCCTGTTTGGGGATAATAATGAAAGGGGTTTTTTTCCCTCTCATAACTTTAAATTTGGGCAATTTGGGGATAAAACGTTTTCGACTATCGAAAACGTCTGATAACCGCCGATATCGATTTTCGAAACGAAAAAAAGATAGTCAACAAATCGAAACAAATAGGGGGGTCCAACCCCTAAAGCTGAAGGATTCATAAATGGACCCTATCCCTGATATGATGGGACGTAGGGGAGGTGGGAATACCCCTTTATGAACCTTCGGGAGCGCATGGAACACCGGGATTCTCGGAAATTTAATACTCATACTGTCCCTCTGTTTCTCAGTGAGAACATTCATAGCCACTCCTTCATTCAGTAACTTGCTAACCTTTTTGGAAAAAATGCCCGTCGGATCTGACGAAAGCTTCTTATATACTCTGCTATCTTGCAATATGCCATTCACCTCTCGGATGTACAGATCCCTATCCAAAACTGTAACTGAACCCCCCTTATCAAAGGGGTCATGTTTTTCCCCGTCTCTGGCCAACATTTTTGTCTCACATTGGGAAGAGAGGTATATCTACTCAGTAAATAACGTGTTTGCAGATAATATTTTTTGGTATGGGAGATATATAGATGACACCCTGTTAATCTGGCAGGGGTCATCCACTTCCACACAGAATATGTAGAATATATCAACATGAATGAGGATAATCTAGTGTTCACATTTGAGACACAGGAAAGGGAGATAACATTTCTGGATTTGAGATTGGTGGGGAATCCCATTAGTGGCAGAATTTCTAGCCGCACCTACAGAAAAGAGATATCAGGTAACAGCATGTTACATGCAGACAGTTGTCATCCGGAGCATGTAGTGAAAAATCTCCCCATTGGGGAATTCATTAGATCTAGACGCAACTGTAGTGAAACAGAGGATTACAATCAGGAAATAGAGCTGGTCACTAGAAGACTCCGATGCAGGGGATATAAACCATGGCAAATTTGCAGGGCAAAAAATAAAGTACATAAAAGAAATAGAAGGGATCTTATTTTTTCTTCTAAAAAGAATCTGAATAATGATAAATCCCGCCTGTGTTTTGTAACGCAATACAGCAGACAATTTCAGGATGTTATAGGGATAGTTCAGAAATATATACCACTATTAAACATGGACCCCATTCTACGGGAAATAATGAAGGAAGGATGTAGATATATCTCTAGGAGACCGCGCACTATAGGGAACTTGGTTTCTCCGAGTATGATTAATCAATCTGTGAAGAGCAGGAGAAATACATGGATAGATTTGAAAGGATCATATAAGTGTGGTATGAGTAGATGCACTTTGTGCAAATACATGGTGAAAACTGATACTTTTTCTTCCTTTGTAACAGGGAATGTATACAAGATTAATGTTTTTTTGAATTGCCATAGCACTTACGTAGTGTATATGGTCTGGTGTGAGGCGTGCAAACTTCAGTATATTGGATGCACTACTAGAAGCTTGCACATAAGAATAAGAGAACATCTCCATGATTGTAAACAGACTAGCTTGCGAAAAGTTTCAGGTGTAGCCAAACATTTCCAGGAGGTACACCAGGGTAATGTGGATAACTTTAAGGTACAAGTGATAGAACGTGTCAATAAACCCCTAAGGGGTGGAGATTGGAGGAAAACGCTATTGAATAGGGACGCATACTGGATACTGACCCTGGATACAAGATCTCCCCAGGGTCTAAATGATAGATCAGACCTTATGTATATATATTGAATGTTTGGTAGTGATATGGAGTATACATATAAGGCAGAATCCTCTAACTGTTTTTTTTTTTTTTCTTTGAGGGAACAGAACAATGAAAGTTGTAACAGATCTTTTATGTGTCACTCATAGGGTTAACTTTCAGGTGGTGAGGCTAACTAATGAGTAAGGAGGGTTTATATTGAAGCTTTGTATCTAGCATGTTTATGTTACGAATAAGGGCCAAGATGTGGGCCTGAAACGCGTCGCGTAAACCTTCATGCTTATGGATGTTTTTAAATGACATTTTATCATCTTCAATAAAGAGTGTGTTTGCTATAACGCCTAGTTTCCGGAGATCCTTCTACACGTGTGCTGGATTTACCTACCTTCATTATGCATTACAAGAGGGCCTCTACAGCCGGACGCCCACATTCCGTGCACTGTTGCTTCAGACGAAAGTACAGGCGGACCCCGTGACCCGAGACTCCCGGTGAGCGGCACTCTATTGTTCTTTGCTGTTTACATTTAATGTCCTCTTGTCTTTTGAGGGGGCTTTACATGAAATAGCTTTTCCCTATACTTTTTGTAGAGGCCATTTATATACTTATAGAAATTAATCATGTCCCCTGGAGCCGTCTTTTTTTCTCAAGGCTAAATAAGTCTATTTATTTTAACCTCTCTCCACATAACTAAGATGCTCCATTCCCCCTATTAACTTAGTTTGCTCGTCTTTGCTCTTTTAATTCACACTAATATCCTGCTGGCCTTAGAGACAGCTGATTGACACTGCATGCTGTTCTGTAATCTATGATCTACAAGAACGCCCAGATCTTTCTCATCAAGCGATTCTCCCAGTTTTTTTCCTCTCTTTCTCAAGCACCAGAAAGGGGAGAAAGGGGAAGGATTCCCTGAAATGTTGCACGTTTAGTTCCAAGCTCGCCTGTCTGACCAGTCTCCACTATTGCGGACACAGAGGAAGTTACCGATAGAGAAGTACGAGTTCCTTTGGACTTAAGGTTACCACTTATCAATTTGACTTATGCAAGTAGCATTATTATATGCACGTTTTATGTTCATATCCAAATTGTCATATGAAATAAATTATCTCTCTTCGATAAGAAAAAATTGTATCTGCTTTGGCGTTTGAGTAAATCTGCATATCATAAGGCATTGTGTACAGCCTCTAGCAGTCATGTCACTCTAATAGAATTAGCGAGTAATAGCGAGCTGATATGCCAATCACTGCTACACAACCACCCACTCTGACCAGAAAGTGAGTCCGAAGCTGCCTATGGCTCTGTGAAAGACTATGGTGAGACAACTCCCTTTACTTATTTTGGGGTCCATCAGGCTTCAACAGAAGAGTTATTTTAACAGAAAAAATAGTGCTGCGGAGATCCCGGGTAAAAAATCCAGTGAAGTTGTGCTGGGTATGGAAAGAAACTGCTGTGCTTGGGAGAGATGAGTCCAATATGAGTCTTCTCCCTATCCCCTCAGCTTAACCGACAGCTCTCTCCCTATAGACAAACAAGTGCGAGAACTGTCAGTTAAGCTGATTGTCCTTTATATAAGAGTGGGACGTAGATTCTGATGTTGACCCATAAAACTGCTAATGAAAAGAATAGTTGAAGGCAATCCCTGATAAAAGTGAATTACAACAAATGGTGGATAGCTTTGAGAAAACGCATAAACAAGACCTTGGGGCACCAAAACTGAAAATCTTGAGCTTTGTCTACAGGTTAGATGATATGGAGAAAGCATAAGATACTGTCTTTACCCAACTGTCTGACAAAATTAATTTCCTGCAGAATCTCTCAGTGAATATCAACAATCATATTGATGACATGGAAAATTTAAACTAAGTTCACAGTTTAAGGCCAAGGGGATTTCTTGAAGATGTGGATCTGGCTTACTTGGAAGAGAACAGCTGAAACATTTTTACCGGTCTCTTTAATTATCCCGATGGTCTTCCTGTTGAATTAGATTTCATACAAACAGCACTGGACTCCAAGTCTGCTGACCCATCCCTCTCAAGAGATAAAAAAAAAGCAAGAGAAGAAGTCCTAAGGGCTGCAAGGGACAAAGAGGATATTACACACAATAGAAAGACTATAAGGCTATGTTCACACGGCTTAATTTGGGACGTATCTCGCCCGTATTTCACGCCATACTGCGCAAAATATGGGGCGAGATACGTCCCAGTCATTACGGTAATCCACAGTTCTCATCGACAACTATGGATTACAGCTTCTCTCCCTGCTCGCACAATACGGCGAGCGGGGAGAGAAGTGACATGTCAATTATTTACAGTGTGTACGCGCCGAGAATAATGCATGTCTATGGGGCCGGCGAGCTGTGTATGTGTAAAACATACAGCTGTACATGAGCATCTATATAATAAAGTCGGGTCAACATACAATCAAAAAGCATATCACAGTGATTACATACTAATGGAACAAGCCAAAAAAACATTATTATATTAATCAAACCAAGTGATCTGCCCAGGGGATTGATGGCATTCAAGATTCCCATAATGCTTAGTGAAAGTAGCAGATACATAGTAGAAAGGTGCTTTTCTGTTTAACTAATAACACTTTGTCATGGATTGTTTGTGTGTTGCCAAAGTGATTATGGATGCTGAATGAGGAGGAGAGGATTGTGCGTGTGTACCTTGTGTCATCGGATTTGTGGAGATGGAGAAGCTGTTCCAGTTACTACATAGGACAAGTATACTACATTGCCCCAGTCTGTGGGTGTGCACACTCTTGTTATATCTTGTTATGGCTCTTGAAAAGCAGATATAAAAAACTAAAAGATGAATCACAAGATAAGAATTCTAACAGAATAAAACAAATTAAAATCTTTCCTGGTAGCTGATGTCTACAGATGTTGATTTTAGTCAGGATATGGATATAAAACAAACATTACCATTAGGGGCCGTTCACACGGCTTATTTCGGCGCGGATTGGCGCCGTACTGCGCGCTGGATTTGCGCTGCAGTACGGCGCCAATCCGTCGCAGTAATTACGGTAATCCACCATTCTCATAGAGAACAGTGGATTCCGTCGCTCCTCCAAACTCGGCGAATCCGCCGGGCGGGGAGAATGTCACCTGCACATTATCCAGGCGCAATATGTGCCTTGGATAATGCAATTCTATGGGGCCGGCGGGCCGGGCCCCCGCCCCGCCCCTTATTCAAGCCAGAATTGCGAGTGCAATCCGGCTCGCAATTCTGGCTTGAATAAGCCGTGTGAACCGGGGCTTACACTGAATGAGGCGTTCCTAACTTGTAGATAAGATATGTCTGATATGGATATTAATTCTGTCATAACTTCTATAGTTCTATAATACAGGGTGAAAAGTTTGCAGTTTCTCTGTTTCTCTCATGATACATGTTTTCTTCCATGAAGCTTGTGTCCTTGCATGGTTTTGGGAGAATCTCAGTCTTTGTAAGTATGTAAGTATCAATAATGGCAGTATAGATGTTTAGGAATAAAGGTTAGATACCATCCGTGTTATTCCGTCATGCCCAGTAGAACCACTGACCTTTAGATATTATAAAAAACATACCATACTAACCAGAGTTTAAGAATAATTAGAGGTGTGTTTCCTTTTAGTACTAACAAGCTGACCAATGAAAGATGCTTATTAATGATTATTAATGAGGTGATTGTTATAATACATGAATAATAAGAGATGTTGCTAGAAAAGATGATTATACTGTATTGTCTAATAACAATATATCTGTTTTTCATAAACCACTGAAAGTTTATAAAACCACTTGCCAAGCTTATAATAAGGGAGAAAGGAAAATGTCTCTTGTTCTTTCGACATTGTAAGAACATATAAATTTATAATTTGGACACCGCACAAACAAAGCTGGGAGATATTTTAGTCTCCCATAACATGCCATAAATGGCTGACAGAGAGGTGGAACCTGTCTTTTGAGTGGGGGTCTTCTAATCCTTCCTCATTGTTTGATGCCACAGTGCAATCATCAGACACTTATGGTATATTCTGTGAATGTAATAGATGTAACTAATGTAAAATAGACTTAAAAAAAAGAATTTAAAAAGGTATAGGAACAAATAGATGAATGAAGAACTGGGTTAAAACTAAAAACAGGGATTACATTAAAAGGATGGAGTAAAATGAGAGTGATTTGAAACTATATTATTAGCTATGAACATGTACTACATGTCAAATCCTCTAAGGTGCTAGAAATGGAATATATGTGCTACCGTGCATCTTATTGATACTAAAAATTGTTCATCTGCTTGCTTGTGCTTTAGGCCCTGAGGAATAGGTTAGTTTAATTTGTAGATCTAAAGCATCTAAAGCATTTCATGCTGATGAACATTTCTTTATTAAATACTTTTATTGTACTCAATGGACTGAGTTATCCAACATGTCTAGCCCTTAAAAGTCACAGAACTGGGCAAGATCAACATCTCTAAAATAACCAATGCCCTCCAGAAAAAATGTATTTTTTTCATTTTTAAAAAATTCTTACCTTGTTGGCAGTAAAAATCACAGAAAATATTCCTCAGAATCTAATAGTATCTATATGGATTTGGAACAACAAACCAGTCACTGAGAAAATCCTAAACAAATCCAAACTCTAAAATATAACTTTTAATATATACCCATAAAAATACAATTACGTATCCAAAATCTATCTAAATCAATATATATACACACACTGTCCCTATCTATTTTCCCTACACTTATCCTCAAATAGACCAAGTAATCGTCCCGATAAGGACGGCCTAGTCTATGTAGGCTCACCCTATTGAATCACTTTGTGTCCCTATCAAACACCAGAAACATTAGCATATATATATTTCTGTACAGTGTTTAAGGTTTATATAAAACTCAAAATCCAAACACATTTATCATTATTCATATAGAATCCCATATAAAGTACTCAAAGGCTCACAGTCCACTGATATGAATACTGCAATTTTTCTTTCAATCATATGGTAAATGTCTATATCTATCATCTGTGTAGGGAACATAAGATACATTTAACCAGCATCATTTCAAGATACATCAAACCTTATCCTCGACGCGATTCCCCCATCCATATTATGGGGTTCATCAGGAGGATCTCCTAGGGGACGTCACACTGACTCAAGATAATAGTCTCTTTGATAAGCTGATGTCTCTATGTCCTCTATCCCGTCTTAAATAAGTTACCGCTATTTACCGCCTTCAGGTGTACTCACCACTCAGCGTCTTCAAAACGCTGCTGCGCATGCGCCGGCAGTGGACGGCGTCATGACAACCAGCGCCGTCTAGCCGCGCACACGTCGATACCTCGGCGTCTTCAGGTTACTACTGCGCGTGCGTTGGCGGAGAGCGGCACCATGACAACCAGCACCGCTCAACCGCACGTGTGCCGGACACTCGGCGTCACATTTCCACTGCGCATGCGCCGGCATCATTACTTGCCAGGATCATCTACGCACGCGTTCTCAAGGATGTTAAATAGGGAGATGAGATACACCATCAACCGCAGGTGGAACCCTGCTTACAAACCCAGATTACATCCTAGTAGTTAGATATAGATTATACATACCATTAAGGGCAAACAATATACAGGTTATACACATCTACATCCCATCTTGGTGGTCAAACAATAAGACGTTTTAGTATATCAACATATTCTCATTGGGCCAAATATATCCCTGCGAGAATCCAATAAAGGGATACCCAATAAAACACAGAGAACCATCATTTCAAAGAGATAAATCAATACAGATGTATTCAAGAGTATAAAGTTTGCGGGAACCAGAATATATACGATCCCTAAGATAATTAATCCTAGTGGCTATTCTGCCCAGATACAGTTCTATCCTTATGAGCCTATAGGATATCAAAGATACATTAAATATGTATACACTAGGAGAATTCAAATAAAACAGCCAAAATATAGAAGTTCATTAAGACCCTCTGGCTGTATCGTTTTCATTCTAAAGGTCCATTCTGTTTCCTTACAAAGTAATTTTTATCAAGATTTCCCTTTCTCAATGTCGAGTTTATCTTTTCCATTCACAGGAACATCATACCTGAGGAGTCTCCCTCATGCTCCATCCAGATATGCCTGGCAAGAGGGGTGTCACGTCTATGTCGCACATCCCCTAAGTGTTCACCAATGCGGATTTTTAACTGTCTGGTCGTCTTACCTATATATTGTTTACCACAACTACAATTACAGAGATAAACAACTTCCTGGGTACAGCAATTCATAAAATCTCGAATCGCATAGGTCTTCCCTGTCACCGAACTCTTAAACTCCTTAGTCTGACAGATATACTTGCAAAATTTTACATCTTCCACATCTAAACATTCCCAACGGTTTACGTTCTAACCATGTTCCTGTTGGTTTTGGTGACGTATAATGGCTGTGAATCAGCCTATCCCTCAATGATCTTCCTCTTCTATATGTCACTTGAGGAGTTTTTGAGAGACAGTCAGCTAGATCTTTATCACAATGCAATATACCCTATTCCTAAAGGGGAATATATTCGTGCACGTCGCATCTGTTCAGATGACGATGCATATGTTAAACAGATGCACCGAATAACTGAAAAATTTGTAAAACAAGGTTACGAGAGGGTTAACCTTGAAAAAAAATGACAATAGGTTTTGCAAAAAAGCAGACAGGAATTGCTAACTTCAAGGAAAAAGGATGAGAGGAGGCACAACAGAGTTACTATGGTCGCTACATATGATAAACATGCAACAATGATTAAAAAAACAATCAATAAATACTGGGCTCTTATGAGACATGATCCACAGTATGGCAGTTTATTCAGGGAACAACCATTGTTTATATATCGAAAAGGACACACATTAGGACAGAGCCTCATAAGCTCTGACATTAAGAAAATCAATCAAAATAAACAGATGCAACTACGCCCTGAAAAAAATGGAACGTATCCCTGTCTAAACTGCCAAAACTGTAACAGCATTATTAAAGGCTCAGAAATTAATCATCCAACACAAGGTACCCCTATCAAAATACGAGGATACCACACTTGTCAGAGTAGCGCGGTAATATATCTCTTGAAATGCCCCTGTGGGAAACCGTACGTTGGGCAAACTAGCAGGCAAGTGAGAATACGGCTCAATGAGCACAGATCGGCTATCCGGCTTTACAAACAGAAAAAGGATAAGTCAGAAAATGATAAGTGTGACTTGCGATGCAACGAGAAAAGTAAATTTGATGAAAATACCGTAGCACGCCATTTCTTCGAGGCACATCATAATGTATCAGAGCTTAATGGTGCTACTAGAAAGAGTTAAAAGTCAATCTGTTACAAACCTTTAGTGAACATCTAATTAAGAGGGAAAGCTTCTGGATAGTAAGCTTGGACGCTCTCAGCCCCAAAGGGTTAAACGAAAAGTTAGATTTGGAAGTGTTTTTATAATTGTACGTCTGTGTTTTGGACTGGTATATAAGTAGCATACTTACCTTACTGCGCCATGCTTGATAAAGAAGTTCATTCTTCAAAACGTCGCACGGGTGTGCGGACAGCTCTTGCCCTCCAGCTATCCTCATATCTAATACCATTGAGAATATGGACTACGCCTAAGCGCGATAAGTATTGCACCTTTTCCTATGTCTTCAAAGACTGTTGTCTGTTTTTTGTATCGTTAATGATTAAAAGGAGAAAGAAATTTTAAGAAAGTTTGGTCCCAAATTTTCCGTAGATGTTTAACATGTGAGCTATGGAAGACTTGCATTTCGACTGAACAAAAAAGGTGCATACTATTGCTTATAAATAATAGGTTATTTGTGTTTTGAGATAAGAAGGGCAGCTTGCAGGTTGGGTGTTTTTTTATTTTTTCTCTCTGAATAATGGAGGTCGGTGACCCAGTGAGAGGCCTGATTGGCTCGATTGAGAGGTAAAGATAGCATAGGACTGCCCGATTTTGAGATCACGTTGAAAGTCGTGGGCAGCTTAAACATCTTTTGATCAAAATATGTGAACCGAGAGTCTCAAAGTTTTTTCATGTATAATAGATAGCATAAATGCTTCTTTAGGGATTTCCACGTAGTGTATTGCCCTATTTGCAGTAATGTGCCACTGGCGGCGGTCCCGTTGTGTGTACATGTATAATTACATGTGTGCCGCAGCCCTGCCAGTGGCACCCAGGTTTGCATACGTTTTTTCAGAAATGTTTTGTGTGCAGAAACATACGTTATACTTGGGGTACATTGATTTTAACCTACATGGGAAGGAAGGGGGGCTTCCATTTTGGGTTTCTGTCCCCCCACTCTCACAGGCTGTCATAAGAAGGCAGCTTCAGGTTGGGTGTTTTTTTATTTTTTCTCTCTGAATAATGGAGGTCGGTGACCCAGTGAGAGGCCTGATTGGCTCGATTGAGGGGTAAAGATAGCATGGACGGGCCCGATTTTGAGATCACGTTGAAAGTCGTGGGCAGCTTAAACATTTTTTTGTACAAAATATTTGAACCGAGAGTCTCAAAGTTTTTTCATGTATGAATAGATAGCATAAATGCTTCTTTAGGGATTTCCACGTGGTGTATTGCCCTTTTTGCAGTAGTGTGCCGCTAGGGGGCGTCTGTGTGTGTTACATGTATAATTACATGTGTGCCGCAGCCCTGCCAGTGGCACCCAGGTTGCATACGTTTTTTCAGAAATGTTTTTTGTGTGCAGAAACATAAGTTATACTTGGTGTACATTGATTTTAACCTATATGGGAAGGAAGGGGTGCTTCCAGTTTGGGTTTCTGTCCCTGCCCACTCTCACAGGCTGTCATAAGAAGGGCAGCTTGCAGGTTTGGTGTTTTTTTATTTTTTCTCTCTGAATAATGGAGGTCGGTGACCCAGTGAGAGGCCTGATTGGCTCAATTGAGAGGTAAAGATAGCATAGGACTGCCCGATTTTGAGATCACGTTGAAAGTCGTTGGCAGCTTAAACATCTTTTGATCAAAATATGTGAAACGAGAGTCTCAAAGATTTTTCATTTTTCATACTATAACACACACATTATAAATTGTTGTATCAAAGATTAACTTCAGAGTGATATCATGACTTTTTGTGTTATCTGTTCTGAGATTAATGCTATTGAAAAGCATTGAAATCGTTTAGGTAACCTTATGTGTTGTCTTACAGTGTGTTATCTGACAACTTTATATTTGCTATATCTGTTTGACTCTGTAGTAAGGAACTTCAGTGCCTTGAGGTGGAGTTGAACTATATGTAGAAGTCAGGCACTGCCTCTAGTTCTTCAGACCATTTGTTAATGTTGTATAATACTTAGTGTAACCCTAGACTAGAAAATATGCTGTCTAAATTTATACTACTTATTAGTTGGTTTCAATAGGGCCAATAATTGTGCAACAAGTTTGGAGTTTTTTCTGGCACACAATGTTGCAATTTAGGCAACACTCTTACCCAGGGCCATCTTTTTCATTGAGCAGGGTTGGCGACTGCCTGGGGGACCCATGAGCACAGGAGGCCCTCCCAAACAGATACCTATCCTGCCCAGCGGCATACCTCGGTCCCTTCGGCAGGTTCAGCTGGCATATCTGCACCTTTAAGCAGCACAGGAGACAAGATAAATGTAACGGTCTGGAGGTGGATCCTCTGGACCACCGCAGGCGATGGCGTAAGCCCACACCAGGGAGCGGAATCTAATGGGTCCCGGTATTCACCAAGCCCGCCGCAAAGCGGGATGGGCTTCTTCGGCGGGAGTCCACCAGTCACTACCCCCTGGGGGGCTTGCCTGCGGTGGGGCCGGGGGACA